>OY856411.1:76237500-76240000 GCA_963693085.1 Alisma plantago-aquatica | reverse complement strand
GGGAGCTCCAGGCCACCATCGCCAAGTCCGTCAAGCTGCGGGCTCTATACGCTGCACTGCTCCAGAACGTCTCCCATGCCAGCTGCAGTCCCGCAGCCACCACCACTGCTGCCAGTTGCGCCCGCCTCTGCCCTGGAGTGTCGTCCTCGTCGGCTCTCACCAGGACATCCACCGAAGAATACCTAGTCTTCATGTCGGTGAGTACTTCCACTTCTCTGTGAACGTCAATGATTAGAGGCTTAACGCGTATGGTAGAATTCTAGTGTTAATGATCACTCATTCATTTTTATACTGTACGGTCTCTAGTTGCCACCTACCAACTTTCTAGCATTAACCTTTACCTCTGTTGTCTGAATTTGTGTGATAATCGAAGTGGATATGAATACTCAATGCACGATTGACATTTTGCACGGAAGAGACATTGGATTTAGGGGTATTTACCCATTCTATTTGGTGTTTGATTGACAAAAGTGGACGCAAGTGCTCAATAGAGTTTGAGGATGCAGCTTCCAACTTCTACAGAGAATTTGAACTAGTTCTTACATATAACTGTCATCTCCCACAACCATATCTATATCTTTGTTCTTATGTTTTATTCTTCATGTCCGGAACATGGTCAAGACGCTATGAGGTCAAAAACATGCTTTGAGATCGTTCAAGGAAATGCTATAGGGAGAAAGCTTACATAACTAAACTGTATTACTATTAAGTGGTGAAGATTAGACATCTGTGAAGAGCAAGTGTGGATGTTTCTCTGGGATATGCTAACAATGTCCAACATGCGGCGATCCTCACATGCACTCTAGTTTATACCCCTATTATAGCATATCAGTCGGTTAAGTATTATCTCCCATGGTCGAGACTTTCTAGACTAGTTGCTATAATAGCTCATAAATTCTGTAACCACTCATTCTCTCCCTAACTCTTACCTCGAATTGATACAAATGTCTTATTCTCCGGGATATGCATGAAAACCCAGATACTGATTTTGGCGTCTAATTCTTCCTGCAGGTTGCATGTTCCATAGTGAGGGTGGCCTCCGCAGCTTCGAGTACCCGACCAACAAGATGAGGACAGTTCCGCGAGTGGACATTGAGGGCGCAATGTGCAGGGCCGCCTTCTCCGTCGACCTCTGCACAAGTCTACCACCGTGAGTCACATGCATCGGCAGCGCTTCTGACTGTGCCGAAGCCTGGGGCAGCAACGACTAGTATCATCCAACAATAGACGGGAGGGGGATCAAATTGCGCTTGGATTGAGTTTCTTTTGTTATATATTCTTAATGTTATGACAGGCTTCCCACTGTGAGAGCTGGTAGAAGACTTGATTGTTAGCTTCAGTTCATCACCAATATCGGGGTAGATCCTCATCCTCACACAAATGCATATTTATTAATGCTTATCTATACATAGGTTGTGGATTAAGTACGTAAACATGAAGATGTGTACTTCGATTTTCACTGTTAGTTAGAATGAACATCACCTGTTTGTAAAAATGATGATCATATATTTTTTTTTGTATCGTCGTGATATGTCCAGATTTTGTAAATGTGATAAAAAGATGAGATTGTCAAAAAAACTAACATACCTCGTTCAGTGAAGAGATTGCTCATCTCTATAATGACATTTTGACACGTAGCCGGGCAGTACCACAATATTTTATTAAGGAAATACTATGTGCAACTGGATGTTGTATGTCCTCATGTCACCGTTTTGGTGGATTCTATTGAATTTTAGTTAAAGCAAGCATACAACCCATATGAAACAATTATTTATATAGAAAGAATAAACCATAATATGTGACGAGGAGCAATCTATAAAGACCCATGACTATGATGCCTATCAAGGTCAAAACAACTATAATATGCATGATTAAATTGTAAGGTGAGTGGTTATATTGTTGTACATAGAGAAATTGTAACATGCATGATGAAACAATAAGGTGAGTGGATGTTTAATAATGGATATAAAGAAATCGTAATGTACATGAATAAATTATAAGGTTGGTGGATATTTTGTAATGTGCATAGCGAATTTGTAACGTGTATTATTAAATAGTAATGTAGGCAGACATTGTGTAATGTATATAAAGAAACCGTAATTTGTAGGAACAAAT
The DNA here is from genome assembly GCA_963693085.1 of Alisma plantago-aquatica. Taxonomy (NCBI): domain Eukaryota; kingdom Viridiplantae; phylum Streptophyta; class Magnoliopsida; order Alismatales; family Alismataceae; genus Alisma; species Alisma plantago-aquatica. Next base: position 76,237,885 of record OY856411.1, on the reverse strand, counting down.
TATAAGGAAGGTGGATATTTTTAATGTACACAGAGAAATGACTATCCATATTGCAAACTGGAACCTACATTACGATTGACTCTTTCCTATTACCGTCCATATTACAGATGGCACTTTTTAATACAATATGAGTATCCATATTGCAAATATGTCTCCTACATTATGGTTGGCTCTTGCCTATTACAATGTGACTATCCATATGGCATATGACACTTGCTTAATACAACATGACTATCCATATTACAAAATTGTCACCTACATTATAGTTGTTTCTTGCCTATTAAAATGTGACTATCCATATTACATATGACATTTGCTTATTACAATACGAGTATCCATATTACAAAATTGTCACCTACCTTACGGTTGGCTCTTTTGCCTATTA
>OY856411.1:76225000-76227500 GCA_963693085.1 Alisma plantago-aquatica | reverse complement strand
AGCTTGAGCATTGGATTGGATCTGTTGAACTGAGACAAGGGCGCCATCTCGAAAGCGACCATAGGTGTTAGCAAGGCAGAGGAAGTCGTCCAGTAGGCGTTCAGCCCAAGACGAGAAGCGGCACGAATGAAGGGACTGTTGCGTCTGGGGTAGCTGCAAGAACTCCTCGAGGACACCATGAAGGAGCTCCAGGCGACCCATACCTACTTCAAGGAAGGTGCTTGAATAGGAATTAGAGGCAATCTCAGACTGCCATGAACGGATTGAGGAGATCTCATCCTCGATTTGGGAGATGAGAGAGTGAGAGCTGTAGGGAAGGCTGATGGACCTCACATGGTAGGAAGCTGCAACCTTCTCCTTGGCCTCACATCTTGGGGATGGACCGGCAGGAAGGGATGCAGAACTGCGGAATCCTGTCATTGTGAACGGTTTTGAGTTTGAATGTTTAACATTTACTTTGGCTCTGGTTTGTGTTCTATTGGCAGCTTGCAACAAGTAGGAGGATATTAAAGAACAAGCTATAACCTTCTACACATCTTTGTACAACAATAACTTCCCTGATGATATTGATGAAGAGGAGGTAGTTGACTGGAAGTACATACTCACAAGTACCCATAATAACATCCTTACAAGAAGAGTTAATGAGCGGGATGAAAAAGAAGCTCTATGGAGTATTGGAAGTAACAAGTCACCTGGGTCTGATGGTTTCAATGCTTTCTTTTACAAGAAGACTTGGGGAAATATAAAAAATGATTTGCTTACTTATGTGAATTAGTTCATGGAAGGTGGAAACATGGTGAGACAGGTTAATCATTCTTTTCTTGTTCTTATCCCTAAAAAGAAGGTCACTTCTTCTCTTGCTGATTTTCATCCTATAGCCTGTTGCTTGGTACAATATAAGATCATTGCAAAAATCCTAGCTGCACGGCTGAAGATGGTCCTCCCTTATCTAATTTCTGCAAACCAAGGAGTATTTTTTACAGATAGAAGTATTAGTGATTGTGCCCTTCTGGCTGGAGAATTTTTTTGGACTATAATGTCATGAGAGGTAGTAGGAAGACCTGCCTTAAACTTGATGTTTCCAAAGCCTATGACAGTGTGAGGTGGGAGAACTTATGGTGGATCATGCAACAAATGGGTTTTAATGAGCAATGGATTGCTAGATGAAACAATGTGTTGGGACAACTAGCTATTCCATCCTGGTTATTGGCACATCTGTAGGTCTCTTTAGGGGTGGTAATGGGCTACGCCAAGGTGACCCTTTGTCCCCTCTTCTGTTTGTGATCGTCATAGAGTATTTCTTTAGAAAGAAGCAGCATGCTGAAGAACGGAGGGAAATAAAACCTTATACAGTCCACGACACAAAGGTAATGACACATCTGATTTTTACGGATGACGTTCTCATTTTTATAGAAGCCAAGCAGCAATACTTGGAAAATCTTAAAGGCCTTCTGGGGAATTTCGGGGAGCAAACAGGGTTGTGTGTTAATGCAAATAAAACACATATTTTCTTGTCTAAGAGCTGCTATCAGATGGAGGATAGACTCACTCAGGATATGGGAGTGGAAAGCGGTGAATTCCCAACGAAATACTTGGGATTTCCTATTACAGGTGGCAATCTTCACATCAAAGATTTTACGAAATGCATTGACAAAGTGGAGGAGATTATCAACAGATGGCCTACATAAAAGACATCCATGGTAGGGCGCAGAACTCTGATTAAAGATGCCATAGAGGGTCTTCTCATTTTCTGGGTACAACAAGGTGAAATTCCCGTATCTGTTCTGGATAGAATTGAAATGAAGATTACTAACTTTCTATGGTGGAGTGATCATCATCCTATGAAGTATTCCAGACTGGCTTTTCCTACAGATGAAGGAGGGATGAACTTGAAGACCCCTAGAGACATTGCTAGATGGGGATCCATGAGAAGGCTTATTGCATTCCAAGAAGGCACATCTACATGGGGAAAGTGGATGAGAGACAGATATCCTAGAGGGCTAGATTTTACTCCAAAGATAAGAGAAGGATACTCAAGGTCCATCAATGTCATGAGGAAAATATGGCTGCAAATTAAACACTTGTTTGTTGCTAATGATTCTGGAGGATGGAAGCTCAAAGACAAGAAGATTAGCTTATGGGAGGTGTCCCAGACTAGAGGCGCAAAGGACCCAGTGGGTGAACAAATATGGACAGATAGATATGTGCCGAAGTGGAGCATATGAGTTTATAAATTTATGCACAATATCCTTGTCACTCTTGATACAATAAAGAGATGGAATTATGATATATCTATTGTATGCTTGCTATGTGGGGAAAAAGAAGAAAGCCACATCCACCTTATGGGGCGGTGCAAATTCACAAAGGAGATCTGGGAGTATTTATGTACAGATTTCAGACTTCATATTCAACTTATTGCTGAACTGAGAAGGATGCTTGCTAGATGCGGAGCAAATGTGAAGAAAAAGCTCTTGTTTGCTGGTCTTTGCTACCATATTTG
>OY856411.1:76142500-76220000 GCA_963693085.1 Alisma plantago-aquatica | reverse complement strand
TGTATATATATGCTCATCTTTAATACCCGTGCGGGTAGCTACCTGCCCCCTATTTTGGTTACTTTTTTTCAAATTTCTTACTTTCAACATGTGGAGGGTTACTTTACCTTGCAAACTGTTACTTTTCATGCATAGATAGTTTCTTTTGCAACAACATATTTCAAAATACAATTACATATATATTTCCTGTGTATTCTACCTAGTTTTACTTTTTTAGTCATATAGTTACTTTTTTTATCAACATAGTTACTTTTTGGTCCTTCCAGTTACTTTTTTTGTCATATAATTACATTCGCGTCTGAAGGGTAGCGAAAATCCAGGCTACCCGTGCGTGTATTGAATGAACAGCTACAGGGACTGACCTCCATCCTTCGAGTCGCTTACCTACCTCGAGGAGTGACTCTTTTCTGGTCTTTAACTGAGGGAAAGAAGGTCTATTGGCCTTCTCAAGAACCTTTTTGTGGTAGTGGAGAAGTGGACGAGGATCGCGGAAGTATTCTCACTATGGTGATTCAGTGAAGAGGGCATGCTGCCTAGTGATTATTGTTGAGATCCTCTTTTCTTCTGGGTAAACCTTCACGATATGCGAATTTAGCAGGCCTTCTTGCATGGATTTGGGCTTGCTTATTGGCTTTGCTGAGGTTGGGATTCCCTACCTGATGTGTCAGCCTAGGCTATTAGGCACCTTTAGTCTAGGCTTTATCAGGCCTATCCAGAAGTCTGAAGTTCCTTCTACAGAAGGTCAGATTCTAAGCCGAATCACTATTTATTGCCCTATTCCCTTTCCTGACCAAAGTCACTAAGGAGGGGCCGGGGTGGACTGCAATTTGTCTGAGCTTAGTCTTCTTTTCTGAGATGATTGGAGGCTGGGGAAAGGGCACTCTTAAAGAAGGGTCTGTCGGGAGATTTGAGGGGGGTGAAGACCTTCTCTTATAGGAAAGGGGCTATTTCATGCAAAATCAAGTCTTCAAGAAGTGAGAGAAGGAATACATTGGGCGTGTCATTCAGCCATGGATGCAGGGGAGAGTAAACTAGGTCTTATACATTGGGCACACCATTCAACCATGGATGCGCGGGAGAGTGAACTAGGTCTTTTTTTCCAGTTCGACAAATAAAGAAAGGTGACGGTCAGAGACTTCCCCTTTGACTGAGACATAGCATAAATGGAAGGGTGGAGTTCCCCAAACCTTCCCCAATCCTGATCGTCATGGGGGACTATCTATCTACCTCTCCAGACACAATATCTTGGGTACCTATAACGGTGACTACATCTTCTAGCATGTGATGTTTGGACATAGAATCGAGTCCTTGTGAATGAGCAGAGCCAGGTGCTCTTATTTTATGACGGTAGGGACGATTGCTTCCATTACTGACCAGAAAGACACCAAATTCTCCTTTTAGTGTTTCAACTGTGGTATAGGTAGAAGGAGCTAGTACGTAAAAACCTTATGTATAAGGTTTGAAATGGTGAATTGAGGTAGAGTAGACTTAGCTGGCAGTGGAAAGAAAAAGTGTCGCATCTGCTCCTAAAAAACCCCGTCAATTCAAAAAAAAATTATATAGATATAACCTATTATATATTTATATATGTATATATGAGATATATATATGGATTATATATAGATATAGAATCGATAAGAAATTAAATATAGTTTCTATTAAATTCTAATTAATATATATTAATTAGAATTCATTCTGTTAAATTTTGGAATTCCTTTATTTTTTGAATATCTTTATTAATTAGTCAATATATAAAAATGACTTATTATGTAAATTTGGATATATATATATATATATGCATGTATATATACATATATATGCATATATATAGATATATATATGCATGTATATATAAATATATTTGTATATAAATATATATGTATATATATATTTATATAGATACATATATGTATGTATATATATATATGTATATATATGTATATATGTGTATATAATCACATATATATGTATATATATGTATACATATACATATATATGTATATATATGTATATATATGTATATATATATAAAAATATATATATATGGCGTTCATTCAATACCCACGTCGGTAGCCTAGAGTTTGCTACCCGTCATCCAAAAAAGTAACCATATAGCCAGAAAATTAACTCGCTGGACAAAATAGTAACTATGATGATAAGAAGTATAGGTCGAATGCGTCTCCCTATTGGAAGAGAGTATGGAATATGTTCCCGAGTATCTATCCTCACTGCCGCTGGATTGTTGGAAGGGGTAATTTTCCATTTTGGGACTTCTTGTGGTGTGATGAGAGGTTGTTTGATCACGCACATTTTAACAGTGATCGCAACCAACCTTTTTTGGTGCATGACTTTTGGATTCATGGTAGTGGATGGGATTGGCCATCTTTACAGAAGGTCCTCGACGAGCATGGTGTGGAGCTTATTAAGAAAGCAGGTCAACAGGTATCAGACACGGATGATTATCCCATTTGGATACCAGATACGAGGGGACAGTTCTCCATTCGCTCTGTCAAGACGATCTTGCGGAGTACGAGTTATGATGGACCGCATGGACTTCACCGGCTATGGCACGTCCAATCACCTAAGGCGTGTGCTTTCATTTGGAAGATGATGAAGAATGCTATCCCAACTGATGAGAACGTTGCCAGCTGTTGTATTGCCTTAGCGTCCCGGTGTGACTGTTGTGATGAGCCAAGTGTGGAAGATGTTGACCATCTTATGTTCCATAGTCAGATTGCCACATCCTTCTGGACCAGGTTCACTGAGATTACTTATTATCCTGCTCCCACGGATCGGATGTCTTTGCTTGATACTTGCTCTTTTGGTAGTTCTGACGATTTGCAGCTGTGGCTTGTGGATTGCATGACCACCATTATTCCTTACTGTATTTGGCGGATGAGATGTGCGGCTAGATATGAAAATAGAAGAATTCTCTGGAACAGGGAGGTGGATTGGCTGATGTACCAAATTAACGCCTTGATGAAGCAGAAAAGCTTCACCCGCATAGCTGATTCTTCTTTTCATAACAAGCTTAAGGACTATGGGGTGGAGGATCCTATGTACATGCTGAAGGAGATTAGTTTGGTGAGGTGGATGAATCCTAACATTTATAATCTGAAGTTGAACATTGCGGTTGGGCAGAACCGTGACTTCTATGGACGTAATAGATGGTGGATGGCTGGGATTGTTAGGAACCATCATGCTGCTGTATGTCAGATTACCAGAGCTTGGTTGACGGCTGATAGCTACCAGATGGCGCTTGTACAAGCGTGCGCAGTTGGTGTCAAGTTTGCGGAAGATCAGTTTTTACACATTTCTAGTGTGGATATTGATGATCGTTCGGTCTATGGTATGTTGTGGGGTGTAGTTGTTGCCCCTTGGAAGATCGTCAACTTGATCAAAGAGGTGAAGGAGATCATTGCGGAGAAGGACATTGGTGGATCGTTAGTGCATAAAGTTATCAACTCGATCCCGAAGGAGATAGGGAGATGGGGTATGCATTTGACTGAACCGCTTGTTGTTTCTGATATGAGGGATGTCCCGGGTAGGATTAGGGGCATGGTGTTTCTTGAGAAACACAAGACGCCTTATATTGTGTTGCGGAGAGAGAGGTAAGAGGGGACGTGGGCTGTTTGTGTGGTTTAGTGTTTTTGGTGTTTCTTGGTGAGTTATATGGGGTATGACCTGCTTTTTAGCAGGAGCTGTATGTTTGTTCTTTGATTGTGCGCACACGAGGGGAGTGGGGTGAATAGATGGTCCCCTGGCTTAATTAAAAAAAAAACTATGATGATAAGAAAGTAACTATACGACAAAAAAAGTAAATCTGGACAGAATACACATGAAATATATATAATCATATTTTTGAATCTGTTGTTGCAAATGTAACTATCTACACATTAAAAGTAATAGTTTGTAAGGTAAAGTAACCCTCTACATGTCAAAAGTAAGAAACTCCAAAAAACGTAACCAAAATAGGGGGTGGGTATCTACCCACACGGGTATTGAATATGATATATATATATCTATGTGTGTGTATGTGTACATATGTGAGGCTAGAATATATATATATGTATATATATATATGTCTATATATATGTATATATGTCTATATATATGTATGTATATATATGTCTATATATATGTATATATATATGTATATATATATATAAATATATATATATATATATATATATATATATATATATATATATATATATATATATATATACTTATTGTAATGAGTTTTTATGATAAGGTCAATGATTTGATGTTTTTCCCATCTATATGGTTGGATATTAAAAAGTAACTATAACTTTTAAAGTATTCCAATGCCTCTCATGCTCTAGCCGTAGGATGTTTCTCATTGGACCATTACCATATATATATATATATATATATATATATATATATATATATATAGAGAGAGAGAGAGAGAGAGAGAGAGAGTCGGGCTAGAATACACTCGAGTGTACAAATGTGTTTTCATAAGATATATATATATATATATATATATATATATATATATATATATATATATATATATATATAGAGAGAGAGAGAGAGAGAGAGAGAGAGAGAGAGAGAGAGAGAGAGAGAGAGAGTCAGGCTAGAATACACTCGAGTGTACATATGTGTTTTCATAAGAATATATATATATATATATATATATATATATATATATATAGATATATATATATATATATATATATATATATATATATATATATATATATATATATATATATATATATATATACAGAGAGAGAGAGAAACATCAATCAGTGTTACTATTACCCAACTATAATATATGAATGAAGTAAATATAGGAGATGTGTTTTCATAAGAATATAGTAAACTTCACTAAAAGTCATAAAAAACTATATTTCATATATTATTAAGATGTCATAATTCTAATTCGAAGTTGATTTATATCACTGATTTCCATCTTGTAAGAACTAGATATATTTTTTATTGTGATAGTAGGATCCATCTACTTTATGAATAGAATACATGAGAAAGAATGAGATCAGTAAGTCCACTTAACAAAGAAATGAAGAAGATACCATCTAATGGAATACATAATCCAAAACTTGGAACCAAACTGTAATTATTTTAAATATGTTACAGTTTATCGTCATTGAGCATATGGAAAAAAATATTTATATGTTGAGTTTCTATACCAATACTATATACCACATTACACATATTTTGAACAATCATTAATAAGATGAAAACATGTGTTAAGAACACTAGTGTAACACTAAGATAAAAAATTCTATTATTTTATGGCAATATTTTTATGTACTTGGTTGCATAACATATTAATAAATATGACATATTTTTAAGGATGTATTACGTTATTTTCGTGAACATACATTGGGCATTTTCATCATATAAAGATCTTGTTTTTTGTCTAGTCGTCATATATTGAGATGTGAACAAGTACATTTAATGTGAGCCATTGGTTCCTTGATTTATAAAATTAGCTATATGCATAATTATATGATGTATAGTACTATATATTACTCATTAGTGGATTTATAATAATATAATATCTTTGAATTACTATAACAGAATAATTTTTAATTCTTATTCAGACAATAAAGCATTGATTTCATCATATATAGAAATTGAATAAAAAATTATTTTCAAAAAATGATGTTTGCTCCATCTAACTATTATTAGTGTTCACTTATTAACAAAGTGTTTTTACTATTTCATTTATTAATTGAAAACTAGGGTCCATTATCTTTTTGCGTACATGGTTACAATAAGAACTCATGGCGGTATTCTATTTAGTTCCCTCACATATATTTTTCAACCCCATTATATTCACAATACATGATTAGATAAAGAAGAATACTAGAAAAGTTAAATGATAAAGTTACCCATCACGCCGATTTTCATTCAATTTTATTTATATATCAATAAATAAGAACTATTTAAAGACATAGGTTGAGAAATCTTTATTTTATGACTTGTGATTTATGTCATGTCTAGGATGAGTATATTTTTGTTACATTATTCCTACTTAATAGGTGTCATAGTTCCACAAAAGAATGAATTGTGAATGAGATATCTCAACAATATTTATGATAGGGCTATTAATTTGTCAACAATATTCGGTAATATTTAATTTTCTTTAACGTTGTTGAAAATAGAATTCTATGGTAAACAACATCACTCCAGCTTTAATGAAAAAATCCATTTCTAAGGTTATTTGATCATAGCAAAATAATTAATTAATTTACACATTTTTGTCAGATGTAATGTCTTTCCAATAGATTTCCAGTTTTTTGTTCATATGACTCTATGTCATCAAAGAATCCATTTTGACATAAGGAGAGAGAGTCAGAGAGAGAGAGAGAGTTAACACAGTTCGATAAAGACACTAATTTCATAGAAATCCTTTTGTATTTCATTTCTATTCTACAAAACTTTTTCTTTCTGATATACATTGGAGGTATGTATTGGTTTACATAATCAAAATTGGTATCTACTTTCCTTTTGTGTGATAAACTAAGGAGTCAATGTGTTCAGCAGTGACACTCTTGTCTTGATCAAACATTTGAACACCCTTTCACTTCCATTTTCAAAACTTGTGATGCTTTTCTCCAGCTCTTTCAAGCCCATGAGTTTAAGATCCACCTCACCATGGCTCATATCTTTGGAAGATGCCAACTTTTTCTTCAATACGGAAGTCCACGAGGAGCATCCATGAGAGAAGGATGAAGCTGAAATAGCTGCAAAACCCGAAAATACAGCAGCAGAGGTAGAAGCCATAACCATCTTGGCCTCCCTCAAGATCCCAACTAGCTCTGCGTCGGCAGCTCCTACAAACTCGAGTGGCCTGCTTGCGGAGTTAGTCAATTCACGGAGGGAAGATCCAAGCTTAGCTATCTCCTTCTCGGCCTTTCTCATGGTTTTGCAGTGAGATCCGAGTTTAGAGTTATCTCTCCTCCGGATTGCAGCTTGAGCATTGGATTGGATCTGTTGAACTGAGACAAGGGCATCTCGGAAGCGACCATAGGCATCAGCAAGGCAAAGGAAGTCGTCCAGTAGGCGTTCAGCCCAAGACGAGAAGCGGCACGAATGAAGGGACTGTTGCGTCTGGGGTAGCTGCAAGAACTCCTCGAGGACACCATGAAGGAGCTCCAGGCGACCCATACCTGCTTCAAGGAAGGTGCTTGAACAGGAATTAGAGGCAATCTCAGACTGCCATGAACGGGTTGAGGAGATCTCGTCCTCGATTTGGGAGATGAGAGAGTGAGAGCTGCTGGGAAGGCTGATGGACCTCACATGGTAGGAAGCTGCAACCTTCTCCTTGGCCTCACATCTTGGGGATGGACCGGCAGGAAGGGATGAAGAACGGTGGAATCCTGTCATTGTGAACGGTTTTGAGTTTGAATGTTCAAGGTTTGCTTTGGCTCTGGTTTGTGTTCTCTTGGCAGCTTGCTGTGTGCTGTGGATGAGAAGGAAGTTTCGTGCAGGATGGTATATAAAGGAAGAGGGAAGACTCTAGTTAGCTAACCAAGAAGTGGTTAGATCGACGCATGATGTTGATGCTCGATATCTAACAAGATCCATCAATACCGATGACTGTCTTTCCTCGAGGAAGCACACATGGTTTCTGGTCATATATCAATCTTTCTCATATGCCGATATGCGTCGGGGACAAGCCAGCTAGAGATGATACATTGGCCTTCACATATTTTATATATAACATGTGCTCGTAATCAGATCTGCACCGAGCGTGTCGCAAACGGATCTGCACACGGCTTACATCTGGTTGCTACTTTGTCTGCTGAAGATGCTCCTATTAAAACGTGTGAAGATGCATAGTATGCTAGCTGCGTATAAGTGAGTGGTTGGATCAGTACATAAAGCTAGATCCTCCATGGTTGACAGTATACACAAAAGCCGATGGCTGTCTTTGCAGCAGGAAGCAAATGCGGTTTTCTGGTCTTGTAAGCTCCATATGCATCTCACGTTGACCTTTAACACGTAAGTTTCTTCTTTAACTCCTGCTCAGACAGCCAAACCTGTTAGTTTGGTTGAGTTTGTGACCTGGAGATCCAACTAATGTCAGCTTGTTGTCGGCCTAGCTGTGACCTTGAGAACAACTTAAGCACTGTGTGGGCCAGCGCCTATAGGAGACATGGTTGATTAATTATACTGGAGCATCGATGTATTGTCAACTTATGGGGATTCTTCATGTTTGTTGTTAATCTCAGCGGCCACTAATATATAATGAATATATTGTTTAGGCAAAAAAACCTAAATGCACATTTTCCATTTTTTATTCCCTAAATTGCACGTTCTTTAACTTATTGCCCAAAATGGCACATTTGCAGACCAATGCGTCCTCTGCTGGGACGCATTGCTCTCTCGGGAGGCAATGCGTCCCTGGTTCGGACGCATTGTTCTCCCGATAGGGCTATGTGTCCCGAAACCGGACGTATTGCTTTTTTTTTTTTGAATTGTGATACCATGTATACCATTTATATTATATATACATATATATGTTAAATTGCTAAATTAATATAATCTAAATTAACTTATATACAATTAGCCATATATTTAAAATAATATCTAAAAATAATAAAATAATAACAGAATATTATATTTATCAAAACATAATATTTATAAATGTAGAGAAAAATATTCAAAATTAATAGATATAATACTAAAATTATATAATAAATTGTAAAATTATAAAATAAAGAAAACATATTCAAGTATTTATTTGTAAACTTAGAATAAAAAACTTATATAGCAATAAAAATAAGAAAATACTAATATATAAAATAAGAAAATAAGAAAATACTAATATAGCAAAATAATAAATATATATATGTATATATATGTATATATATATATATTACTTTTCTATGTTAGTATTTTCTTATTATCTTATTTTTGATATTAGTATTTTCTTATTTTTATTGTTATATTAGCTTTTTTTTCTAAGTTTACAAATAAATACATGTATATATTTTCTTTATTTTTATAATTTTAAACTTTATTATATAATTTTAGTATTATATCTATTACTTTTGAATATTTTTATCTACATTTATAAATATTATGTTTTTATAAATATATATGTGTGTATATATATATATATATATATTATTTGTACATATATATATGTTTATGTATATAATATATATATATATATATATTATGTATATATCATGTATATATATTATGTATATATATTATGTATATATATATGTATATGTACATATATATATATATATATATATATATGTACATATATTATGTATAAATATATTATGTATGTATATATATATGTATATATATTATGTATATATATTATGTATGTATATATTATGTATATATATATACATATATATATATATGATGTATATATATGTATATTTTTGATATTATGTATCATTCCTTTAATATATATATATATATATATATATATATATATATTATTTTGCTATATTAGTATTTTCTTATTTTTATTGCTATATTAGTTTTTTTTCTTCTAAGTTTACAAATAAATAAATGTATATATTTTCTTTATTCTTATAATTTTAAACTTTATTATATAATTTTAGTATTATATCTATTAATTTTGAATATTTTTATCTACATTTATAAATATTATGTTTTGATAAATATATATGTATATGTATATAATATATATATATATATATATATTATATTTGTACATATATATATGTATATGTATAATATATATATATTATATTTGTACATATATATATGTATATGTATAATATATATACATACATATATATATATATATTATGTAAATATATGTATATGTACATATATATATATATATATATATTTATTATGTATGTATATATATATTATGTATATATATATTATGTATGTATATATATATATATATATATATATATATATATATATTTTGTATATATATATATATATGATGTATATATATGTATATTTTTGATATTATGTATCATACCTTTAATATATATATATATATATATATATATATTATTTTTCTATATTAGTATTTTCTTATTTTTGATATTAGTATTTTCTTATTTTTATTGCTATATTAGTTTTTTTCTACTAAGTTTACAAATAAATACATGTATATATTTTCTTTATTTTTATAATTTTACACTTTATTATATAATTTTAGTATTATATCTATTAATTTTGAATATTTTATCCACATTTATAAATATTATGTTTTGATAAATATAATATTCTATTATTATTTTATTATCTTCAGATATTATTTTAAATATATGGCTAATTGTATATAAGTAAATTTAAATTATATTAATTTAGCAATTTAACATATATATGTATATATAATATAATGGTATACATGGTATCATAATTAAAAAAAATAAAAAAAAAAATAAATAAAACAATACTTCCGCCTTCGGGACGCATTGCCCTCCTGTGGGGATAATGCATCACCGGTTGGGACGCATTGCCTCCCGAGAGAGCAATGTGTCCCAACAGGGGACACATTGGTCTGCAAATGTGCTATTTTGGGCAATAAGTTCAAGGACGTTAAATTTAGAGAATAAAAAATGAGAAATGTGCTACTTAAGTTTTTTGTCTATTGTTTATGTTATGTAGGCCAATCTGAACAAGACTCTATATGGTTTTACATCTCTGAAACCAAACATCATTGTGATCCTTCATGGGATTCTTCATGTCCCAGCAATGATGTTTGGCGCTTCATTTCAGAGTTTAACTGCAACACGTTTATGTAAGATTTTGTTCTTAGTACCAATCCCACCTCGAGAGAATATCACATCCATCAACACTTGCAACGGGCGAAGGGATATCTCCATATGCAACATGATGGCTCACGACATATATCTATATAGAAAGAGTGTCATTCTCTGCTCGCCCAAATTGTGGAACAAGTTTCTAAATTATTTTTGCAGCTAGCGCTGGTGAGCGATGATTGCAGAGAAAAACGATGAGGAATTCCCTTGGCCCGCCATTCAATCGGCAGCCCGGCGAGCACCGAAGTGATGCCGCCGCCGTCTTGTGACCCATACAATCGAGATTCTGAAGAGAGCAGTAAGAAGAAGATGCAGGAGTTCGGATTAGAAAACATGTATTTGGTTGAAAAATCTGATTTCTGTTTTGAATACTCCCTCGATTGAATAATTACACCCACAAAATTTTCAAATATAAAACATGGGCCTTCAACCTTTCAAAAATAAACCATAGGCCCATTTGCCGAATAAATACCGTTAGAACATATACATGATAGCCAGCCCAGGACCGAGTCATTTAGGTGGGAATTTTTTTTTCTGTAAGGTAGGCTGCTGTTAGTACATGTCCCCATCAGAAATAGTATACAAGATATGGTGATGTCTTTCATTCCGAGAACGGCCAACAAACTTGCTGATATCCTAGCCAAATGAGCTTCGAAGAATGTAATGTCTTTTTGTAATTGGGGATCATGCCCTGAGTTCACCTCCGATATCTGGAGCAAGGAAATTGGGAATCATGTAGAAGCGGGGAATTCTATAGTTAGCCAAACCCGGGTGCAGGATAAATAAAGTCCCCGGAAGGTATAAAAAAAAAATTGTCCCTAAGTGTTGTGATTGTCTAGGGAAGATTTAAACGCTTGATTTACATGACATCTAAGTACTTGTACATTATATACTTGTACACGTTTTTACGTTTAATTACAATCATGAAATAAAGCATTTTTAACGTATAAATCTTGCAAGTTGTGTCATCCACTTTGTTCCTGCAACACTCAAGTAGCACGTTAGATTCATAAGAATGGAATGTTTGTCATCATCGAAACAAAGAGATTATAATAATATTCCATTTAGCCAACACCCTCTCTTTATCCTCTTCTTCCATACTCCTCTCTAGATGAATCCATATCGAAGCACGATTGACAGATTTTATTTATCCGAGGTATAGGTTCCACCTAATACTTGGCAGGTGCACAAACATCTTATAAATGTGCTAAGATAAGTCTCCGCAACTTCCCTATGTTTCCTCTCAATAACTATTTTCTACTATAGTGTGTCGAGACAACAAATTCGGTATGCTATGTGAAATACGGTTGTTCCCCAACAGTAACAGTGGAATGCCTAATACGAGTATCACTTCAGCTACTACTTTCTACAATACAATGTGCGATACAAGAAGTCTTGTTGAGATGTAGTAGGATATTCCCCTGCAAACAGAATTGGATTTTGTTAAATATAAGTTACCTACACATGACTATGTACATATGAAAGTAATCTCTGCTTTTACTAATGTTTTAACTCAACCACCAAATAAACATTACATTGTTAACATGTAAAACACCCTATTCAGGATCTGAGTGTAACAGGATGACCAGAAGGCACCACAAACGCTAAACTCCCACGTTCAGCTCACTGCTTCTCAACTGAAGGAGAACCTTAGACAATGTTTGGTACGCGGTAAATAAAGGGGAAGAAAAGGGAAGTGAGGACAGGGGATGAGACACTTATGTTAGCGTGTTTGGTTAGCATGGAGAGGCGAAGGGAAGGAAAATACAAAAAATAACGTAAATATAAAAAAATAGTGATGTGAAATATATATTGATATACAAAAATATTTTTATATATAATAATTATGTTAATATTTACTAACATATATTCAATCTATAAAAATAGTATCACAAAGGTGCATACAACAAATAAGGCTGTCAATTATTTTGGAATGGAAAGGTCTATATATTTATAAAAGAATATAAGATTTAATGAACACAGCATATGATTTTATATGTTTTGTGTTGAAAGCGCTACACAAGAGATATTTTTTATAGAGGAAGAATATAATTTTTTTATATTCAAAATTATAGTTATATAAGTCGTTTTTTTAATTATTGTATATATAAAAAAATTATTCCATGCAGTTAAGTGCTTCCCACCATAGTCCAACAAATTTTTTTCAACTTTTTTTATTTTTATAATTGTATAATAATCTCAAAATTTTCAACTTTCATACCAAATATATTAATTTTAAGTTGCTTCTATGTTATGCATACATCTTCTTTTAGTTTCCTTTTTTTGTTAAATTATTTTTCCAAATTTTATCAAATACTCCTGTGTTATTTAATATGTCCAACCAAGTAACATTACACATTCATGACATAGTTCTTTTATATCCACACTAGTTGGGGTTATATTAATTTCCCATCGTAAAGTTGTTTATACTTTACATCTTGATTTTATATTTTATATTTTTCCTAACCTTTCTAATATATTTCCCACCTAACCTTTCCCCCTCCCGTTGTCTCCACTCCGATTCGGTGGTGACAGAATTGGAGAGAACTGACTAAAAATATACTTAATTTGTTCCCCTTTGTTCCCCCCATTCCCCTCCCCTTCATGTCACAAAAAGTTAAAACTGATTTGCACAAAGTACCAACATCAGAAAATTTGTGTTGTGATGATCCTTAAACTACCATCTGTAACGTATTTCATAAACATCATTCCTACAACATGTTCCATAACATACATGTTAGACATTATATTTGTTCCATATGCATATACATGTACATCTGTCGACTACATACAACAAAGGCATGCAAGACCAAAAGCATGTATCGATAGAACAACCACAAAACACATCGATCAATCCCCAAGACCTGAGTGTATATGAATGACTCTAAGACTCTATCATCAAAAGACATGCAGCATATCCACCTCAGCAACTACCAGTCTTGTTGCTGCTCCTCCTCGACTGCAAGATCTCTACTTCCTTGTGCACGACCACCTAAAAGATGTGGAAACCCATAGGGTGAGACCAAACATCCCAGCAAGAGATATAAATCTCTATTAATGCTATTTAAGCACAAATAAATTACTAAAATAACAGAAATAAAGCTACAAATATAATAAACAGATTCAATTATTGATGTAAGCAGGACAATTATATTCCTCTAAGAATATTAGGTAACTCTAAAAAAGTAGTTGAACATTTTATAAACTAAGAGGAATATGAAGAACATGTACATTTTCTACCAACCAAACTATACAAAAGTAAGCGAGGCCTCATCCAATGTTTTCATATTTGATCTTACAAAAGTACCACTATGAAGTCCTTATTAGTACCACACATGGTCAATGGAAGAGTCATATTCCATGACCTTTCTAACACCTCTTGGCTAGCATGAGAATGACACTACATTCTCACATTATTCAACTTGTACAAGTCACATATAGTCAATAGATGGATCGGCTCACACATGGCCGACCATATATGACATGGGAACCGGCTCACACATGGCCATCCCAAAAAGGAGTGGCTCATGCATGGCCATCTGTATCTAATAAGGAAACCGAAACACACATGGTCATTCCATATATCACAACGAGATCGGCTCACAAATGGCCATCTCTTAGTTATCCCAATTAAGTGTGTTTTAGCATCAATCAAGTTATAATGTAAAAAACCATAACAAGTACTACAAAGATAAGGGTATGGTACAACTTTCAAAGGTTTAAGACTAATAAGGTGTGAACTTGTGTCACTATCACCACATAAAACATGCACACTTCCATTCACAAGACCATTATCACAGTTGCACTGCCACTCAAGGCTATTACTAGTATCACACCAAAATGGGATATCAATCCCTTAATCATAGCACTAGAGGGTATCACATTACAACATGCATCAAGCCACCACCAAGTTATAGGACCCATTCACATCATTACTATATCACAAGTATTTCAACATGCCTCATAAAGGCTCATTCAACCAGTGTCACATCATACTCAACATAGCATTCACTATCTATGATATTCAAGTTCATATCACCTACGTGGTTAGAAGTTGATAAATGATAAAGAGAAAACATCCTAAAACTATGTGTCACATCATTATCTCCACGCACCTCAATTATACATAGCCTTCATCATAGCATTCCCAAACATTGGCATGCATTAAACCTACAAGGTTAGACGTTCACAACCAGAGAGAGAAATAGTCATATCATTATATTCATTCCAAGAAAAAGAAGAAATCATGTCACATTACTCATCATTAGGGTTAGGGTTTTCCCTCCATAGCTGATTAGGGTTTTGAAGCTAAGTTCAACCACCAATCCTAGGTTCACCATCTCCCACCATCTTAGAGCATCCTTAAGGTTAAAGATTGGATGTTGTCCAAACAACACGTTGCATGGATTATGTACTACTCATACAAGGATATCATCATATGTCCAAGCATACCTCTCAGCCACCTATCATCATGTCCCAACCACTCCATATAAATAGGTCACAACCACACCACCTAGACCATGTCAGGACTGTAACACCTAGGGTTAGGGTTCCTTCCACCCAAACATAGCACCTTTTCATGACGTCATGGATCATAGGTGTCTCGACCTCAAGAAGAGACATGGATGAATTGACCTGAATCCATGGCATCATGTCATGAACCAAGACCACATGTCCCGACCTATCTCAAGGATGTGTTACAAACAAAACTAGGGTAAGGTCAAGTCCCAACAACTCAGGCAACAACCTTACCAAAAAAGGGGTCAACATGACTATCAATCCTCAAGTGTTGCGACCTCCATCAACACTAGGTATAACACATCAAAAGGAAAGTATATCGACCAAGATTAACTATGGTCATGACCAACATGGGGTAGGTGTCTCGACCACTTTAAGGGATGATGTATTGGTCTCAAAATAGAAGACAAGACCAAAGAAAATGATCATGATCATGGAAAAGAAGAATCAAGCAAACGATCACCAAAAATTCTAACTCATGCATCATGGACCCACCATGAAAGGATCTCATGCAAGATAGGTAAAACTACGTTTAAGGAACACAAAATAGAACCTAAACTCCTCATGTCCTCTATATAGTTGTACATCATGCATGTGATCTAAACCAAGATCAAAAGGTAGAGGAAGATCACTATAACAACATAATCACCAAAATCGAGTATGTGGAATTAGTGTTTTGGATTTCCACCAAACCAAGCAATATATCTTCACCAAACAAGTTCTAGAGATCATCATCATCTACTAGAATATTAGGAACATGATTTAGAGAGATAGAAATCAACATAGAAACAATGAAATGTTCATTAATAGAGAGGTTAAAGGGTTATATCACCCGCCTTAAGAAGATCACCACTAAGGATTCCAAGCTCCAAGATTAAGGGGTCCAAGCACACGATCCAAAGGTTGATGAAGCTCCACTAAAGGCTCCACTCCAACCACAACAAAAAC
This sequence comes from Alisma plantago-aquatica, assembly GCA_963693085.1. NCBI lineage: Eukaryota > Viridiplantae > Streptophyta > Magnoliopsida > Alismatales > Alismataceae > Alisma > Alisma plantago-aquatica. The sequence goes on along the minus strand of OY856411.1, from coordinate 76,203,753 downwards.
TCAAGAACAAGAAGGTACCAAGGTAAAAGGAAATCCAATAAAAGAGGGCAAAAAAGCTCTAGGCGAACCAAAAGGAAAAGAGAGAAAGAAAGGAGAAACCTTCCTCACACTTGGGTCTACCTTGTCAAAATGGGGTCAACGACCCTTTTGAAGAGGAGTCTCCCTCCAAAACTACCACCATGAATGAACCATGGTCTAGGGTCGAGAAAAGAGAAGAGGATGGAGGTAGGAGATCAAATAAAACACCATCAAGGAAGGTAAACACTTACCAAGGGTTGAATATGGGCTATGGTCACCACAAGAACCACATGCAAGAAGAGTTCGGTCACTAAGATTCAAGGTCAGATCTCCTTGCTCCACCAAGCTCCAAGAACAAGCAAAAGAGAAGGAAGAAGATGGAGGGATGAAAGGGTAATGAGAATGGAGAGATAAGGGGTTATATAAGTAATAGATGAGAGAGAAGGTAAGGGATGATGTGTCAACACTCCAAGGTACCAAAGGGACACTTGTCCACTCAAAATACCAACATGCAACCACTTTAGCCTAACATGAAAGACATGGTGATACACTCTAGGTTGGGTCTCAACCACCTTGGTCACCCACATGGTCACGGTCAGGACCCTCCATGGTTCACCACCCATGGCCGCGACAACACCATCCATCACTACTAGGTCGATAGAAGGGATATCCACACCACCTACGTCGAGACTTCCTACAAGAAGACCACAATCTTGACCCAATACCACCTTGGTCGTGACCCATACCATCTAGAGGGGGTGTCTTGACCGCAACACACACCAAACCAACCCTAGTTCGTGACCTAGGCTGAGACAACACACCACATATAGAGAGGTCGAGAGACTCAACACTATAGAAACCCTAACCACCACTAAGGGTGACACTCCTCAACCAAGGCTCAAACAAGGTGCCCACTTATTTCTCTCTCATCTAGATGATGTCAAGAAAGAGAAGGACAAACTAGGGGTGGTAAATTGCACATCAACCCCCTACTTTAGGTAAATTGCATTTTGCATCAAAACTTGAACACAAAGCAAAAACAATATCCAAACAAGCTCAAACTTTAAACTTAAGCTCTCCACAAGCGCTAATTTCATCTCAAAAGATCAGAGCAACGTACTAAGAAACTTACTTAATGCAACCAAACAATGTTACTCCAAAACCTAGGTCAGGAGTCTTACATAACAATACATAAAAAATAATTGAATTTTCTTAGAAGGAGAGTAGAGAAATAACAAAGAGAAGAGAAGAGAAATATAAGGACGGTTTACAAATTTGAAATCTTAAATCATAAATTGTTGGGATTTGTAGACTTATCAAATTGGCAGTCTTCTAATCTATGAAATTTGTTCTCTCCTTTTTAAAGAATTGAAAAGGAGAAGAGAAATTTAAGGAGAGTGTAAAGTTACTAATCTTATATTATAAATTGTTTAAATTTTAACACTTATCAAATTGACAATTGTGTAATTAGTGGGAGTTGTTCTCTCTTTTTGTGACTAGTACATACATGAATCACATACAATCATTATAGTAGGAAATTATGATCTAAGTAAAGAAATTCTTGTTTAGCCTCTAATAATTTGAACCAAACATTATCATGCGGCAAAAAATTAACAAAATCATTTTTTTATTCAAAGGACATACATGTTAAATGATATAAACATACTTTACTTTTTAACAGGAGCATATGCACATCTTTTGTGCATGTTGATAGCCATATACGTATTCGATTAACATATATGGATTATGTATTCATCAATAAAATGAGTTAATATAGCTAAAAGCATGTGCATGGATCTATACAAATTTTTAGGGAGATATATTTCTAGAGAATATATTTTATGTTGTTGTCAAATTATTATAGATGAAAAAACCCATCAAAACTTTTGAGAAATATAGTAATAAGAAACACCTTAATATATAAAATTCACTTAGTACAAAAATGTCATTCTTTGATCAATGTAGAAGATGGAACGAACTGGTTACAATTTGCATTTCATGGTTACAATTTTACATTTTGGCTATAAATTTTACTCCAGGTTAAAGTTTGAGGCCGTCATTTTTTAAAATTGCATTTTTACTATTTCCAGCAAACACAATATAACATTTACATTTTTCTTACCAATGAGTCTTTGTATTACAAATTTGGTTATCTCCTTACAATTTGGTGCCTTTCTATTACAAAATTGGATCCACATGTATTTGTAACTCAACCCTAGTAACAAGTATATGTCTTAGGTATGTGTATCTTATATATGTATGTATATGTCTGTATGTGTGCATCATGTGTGTATGATACTCTCCATTGAATATATTTAATTTGTGATTTTCTTTGTCACATAGATTTCTCTCACTTGATAATATATAGGAAATTCAAGCTATGAATGGTATTTTTATTGAATATTTTATAGTCACAATACTATGTATTACTAACTAGAAAATTATTTCTCACCAAGCCTCCACTCATGGAACAAAGGTCAGGGTCAGGCCTTAACCAACAAGTTGTCATTAGGGATTCTGGTATTTGTGTGCATAAATTACACCGTAACCATTATTATTGTTTATTTTAGTGATATATATATATATATATATTTACTTACAAAAAAATGCTTAACAACTAAGACTTTTCCTACTACATTGTGATCTTCAAATCCTTTGGGTATGTGGATATATGCATATCCTCTCCAAGGATATTAAAAAACCACTTTTCCATCTTATCTGCAAGCTTGTTAGCCTCCCTTCTTACTTTAAGAATGTTGAAAGAGGTAAACCTTATTCTTAGTATCATAATCTGTTACATGATGGGTGTAACACTTGAAGTCAAAAATGTTGAGAATCATCCAAGTAACAGTTTGAAAGTTCATAATATGTTCATAGAACATACCTTACCTAACCTCTTCTCCATACTTCCAGAGTATCCCTTAAGATAGCCAAAAATCACTACAAAAAATAGATGATTTGGCTATAATTATTCTAACTATGTATATATTACTTGTAGTTATAGACTACCTTTCTTTACAAATTATAAAAATGTAAATGAAACAAACATAGTTAATCTTAATAACTACAAAGCTATCGACATATCCTATTTTTCTACAAATTTTTCACCCCACCCCATCTCTCTCCTCCCTTTCCTCATCCCTGATAACCAATAGGCTGAAAAAATTCAATTTTACGCGCGTTACACCCTCATTTCAGTATTGGCACAGTGAATGGTCAATATTCCCTCCTTAAAATCATTAGTGGCACCTCAATTATGCACACACTCTATCTCCTGCACCATCCACTCCGATGGTTCCCCCGTTCATTGTTCTCTATCACTCTCAATCTCACCCACCCACCCCACCCCCGCAACCCTCAAACTGTTCGCTCTCTCACCCTCTCACCCGCTTCTTCCCCCACTTGATCTCCTCCCCTTTGCTAGCATCTAGCCTTGTCGAACGGAAGAAAGGTCCTGGAAGGACGAATCCCTACAAGGAAATATAACAAAGGAGAAGCCACACCCACAACTCTCTGGCAGCCCTACAAGGCAAGCTGGAGTCATGGTCCTCAAGGACTAGCCCACGTCGCAGCTCCTGTCACAACACCGATGACAAGTTTTGACTGACAATTATGTCTGGCATGACTAGAAGTTCTATTCAGGTACATCAACCCAAAAATCAGGATAAATCTTGACCTCCCCCCTCCCAATTTCCATAGCAAATGGTAATGGTAAGTCTGAGAAAATATTGATTTATACTTATCATTGTCTAGTATAGTCTTCTAATATTGTACATTGCTTTCTTATCTTTGGCTGTCAAGAGAGAAATTTCCTATCCATCATCACTGACCATTTGGAAACTTCTATTATCAAACCAAACTTTCCCGTGACCAGTTTTACCCATGCTCTAAAATTGCATGTCATGCAATAAGAACGGTTATTTTGTGAACTTAGTACAACTTGACTTATTTTCTTTCAATTTGAAATATCTCATTATAATCAGATAGTCACTTTCTCTCTACTCATATGATCTCACTGTTATATCCATAGTGCTACATAATTTTAGATAGTTGAGGAACACAATAAACTTTACATTTTAAACTAGATTGGTGGTGAGGCCCAATGGCCCTGATGAGTTAAGGAGGAATTTTCTAGGCAGTTGGTGTCCTGTGAGATAACATATGTTTGATGTTGTAAATTGTACCAAAATTTGTTCCATACCTATATTTTAAGTAGGCCTCAATATTTTGATTTATTGAAACACTAGATGAACATGTGTTTCAGGAATTAGCTATGGCATGTCAGTAGGCATTAACATGTTGAATCATAGAATTCCAATGTTACAATAACTGTTGAACTTTCTGGTGATAGTTTTGCATGAAGTCTTGAGAAAAAGAAGATTCACTAAATATCATGTTATTTCCATTTCTTAGGTTACTAATGAAGAGATACCGTAGTGCAATTACTATGCCAAATTGGTCCATCTTATAAAAAATGCCTCAAAGTTATGAGTAATGATATAAAGACTATAATGTTGATGATAAGTGGTATGACAGTTAAGAGCTTTGGTCCAATTATTTTTTCTGGAAGATGGTTTGAATGGCTTCACTTAAGTGTGGCTTTGCTGGAAAGGGACATGAAGATTGGTAATGTACTCATGTATTTGATAAATGCTTTCTCATAAAGAAAATCATACTTTCTTTTAAGGGGTTTTCTAAATATGTTATGGTTTAGCTAAGTCTTTATCTTCTTTCCTCTTGTTGATCCCTGTGTTTTGGCTGCTCTATAGAAGTAAGACCTACATGCTTCATTTTTTCTGGTCTGAGTTTGGCTTGCAGATTTATTGTTATGATGGCATCCTTTCTAGCCTTGAGGTTTAGTGTCTGGTATTGGTATAGATAATACCTATCCCTTTATTAGTTTTTCTTGTCGAGAAGTGAGCAACTAACTCTGAAAGAAAATATGACATTGGTTTTCTGCCACTTGACTTTTTGAATTATTTTGGACTTCTATTTCAAATATTCGAGGCTCTTCTGATTCACTTGTGGATCTAGTGGCTTGACTATTTGAGGCTACTCTTAGTTGATGTTTGGGCATGTTGCCAATGTTGTGGATCCTCGAGCTCCCTATGGACTAGTCTCAAGAGGACCACAGTATGTCTCCTAGAAAAATGATTGGACCTCTCTCTATTTTGATATTTTTGGCAGTCCCAATTTTGATTATGTTCTCGTTCCCTTTGGTTTATTTTTTATTTGTCAAGGCTTTTTGGACATTTTCTACCATGTTCTTGAACTAATTGTGTTCATGTGTTGTCATGTTTTGAGTTTGTTGGATGTGCCTTGAAATGATGATGTTTTGCTACGTCTTTTGCTAAGTATTTTTCTTGTGTCATATTTGTGTTATAAGGTTTGTGCTTGAGGGATCTTCCTTCATGGAGATGATGTTTGGGCACCATTAAGACACGGTTGGTTCCTTTGTTTCTTAGACATACTTCTGTCCTACTGCTACAAAACAACAATGTCTACTGATATAATCTTAGTTTGTCTATTGATGGGTGGATAAGGTTGTTAGATAATATTTTATTTATGTCTTTACTGTATTGTCTTGTTATTTTCATATTCTGTAAGGACCTTTATTTAAATATTTATTCTATAAATATATGGGGTACACAAAATGTGCACCTCAACTCTTTCTGTTCACTCAAGATGGTATTAGGGTAGGAAAGTTATCCGCCACCTTCCCCTCCTCTCTACCCTAGCCCCCCGCCCCCACTCGAGCAGCCCTCCCGCCGCCCACCGCCACCGCGGCAGGCTACTGTTGCAGCCGCTGGATAGCCGACCCTCTGCCGCCGTCGTGGCTCTCTCTAGTGGCCGGTAGCTTTCCTCCGGTTGGTTGGTGTGTGGTTCTCTTGGTTCCATCTTCCGTGCACATTCTGGCCGGTTGATTCTTCGGCGAATCTGTTGCTTGGCTTGTATCTAGGAAGTTGACGGACTTCCGTGCTTCTCTCTCTCTATCTGCCTATGCAAGCCCTTGAGCCACCAAGTTCTTTGTTGTGCCTAGGCGTAGCCCGTATGTAGCCTGGCCCTTTCTGGATCATGCTCTTCCTGTTTCCGTCTAGTTGGCGAATCTAGATGACCTTCTGTTGTTGCTTTGTTTTCTGCTCTGTGTTTTTTGGACCCGGCTTGCTGCTGCATCTATGGCTTCTTCACATGAGGACTACCACTTTCAGGTGACAACTGTGAAACTTGATGGCCGCAACTATCCACACTGGGTGTGTTTCGTGGAGATCTTTACAAAATCCTAGGGAAAACACTCGCATCTTACTAAAAATCCACCACTTGCCCCGCCTACCACTGCCGAATCTAAGGAAAAGAAACTCTATGATGAGTGGGTCAAGGATGACTCTACCGTGATGACTTGGATTTTGAATAGCAGTGAGACTCGCATTAGTGTTACTCTCATGTGCCTTCCGACGGTGAAAGAAATGTGGGATAAGCTTGCGAGTACCTACTCCCACAGTAAGAACTCAAAGAAGGTGTTTGATCTGAACAAACAACTGGCTCGTCTACAGTTTACTGGATTAGACATTGCATACTATTTTTCTTCCTTCCAAGGTGTATGGGCTGAACTTGAGACGTTGCATCCTCTTTCTACAGACTTGGCAACCATGCAGTGCCAGAGACAAGAACTTCATGTGATCCAGTTTCTTTGTGGTCTTCCTGACTCCTATGCTGGAGTTGTTGACCAGATTCTTGTCTGTGACCCTTTGCCCACGTTGCAGAGTGCCTTTCAATGCCTTCAACGATTGTCGGCTTCTTCTACTGATGTGTCTACTAATATACCTGACCCTACTTCTCTTGTTTCCATGGGTGATAGGGGTCGCAGTCGTGGCCACCCACATACTGCTCCCAGTCGGGGTCGAGGATCTACTGGTCGCAGTACTTCTGGCCGTGGCTCTCCTGTTGACTCATCTACTGGCGTCGCTCCACAGCGGTATTGTGATTTCTGTGGTTGTAATAATCACACTGAAGACAAATGTCAGAAGAAGCACGACACTCCTTCATAGCCGAACGTGGCTACAGAGGATACTACTCCAACTGCACCTACTGCCAGTGCATCTGACACCACTGCTAAGTTATTCACTCAGAAGTGGCATGTTTACTACAGGAGTGGACTGCTTCCTCCTCCTTGGCCGGAACATCTGGTGCTCATCACTACTACAGAAACAACATTCAACGTCTCTTTTAGAGGCGTCATTTTTTTAGTAAAACCAACGTTGTTAACATTCAACATCAGTTAATAAGGACATCTGACGTCTATATTTGAAGACCAACCAGACACGGGTATCGCTTTTCATTCAGTGTCAGTTGAAGAAAAGCAACCGACGCCTAAAGTAGCCTGCGAAATCCAATTTTTTCGAGCAAAAAAAAAGTTGTGCCAAAGTATCAGATACAATGTCGATGTTTTACCTAATAACCGATGTTGAATGAAGATAAAATTTGCGCCAAAAGTTACAATATGGGCGTCAGTTTTCTTAGAATAATCGGCGCTAATAAGGGTGCACGCGCCGTCCTCGCCAAAAAAATTAGGGTAAAGGAACGTCCAATTGACGTCGGTTGTCTTTGTATAACCGACACTTAATAATAAAGGTGTCAGTTGTTATGGATAACCGACGCTATTTAGTAACTTAATAGCCCACACAGTGAACTCGATCTTCCCCCTTTCTTCTGTTTCATTGAGATCAATTTTGCTCCGACGATTTCCGACCCCTGCTGCGATGCCGCCCCCTACTATTGCATCACCTGCCGCCTGCCTCCGCGCCGCCGCCTACTGCTACTGTAGCTTCTCGCCACTGCCGCCGCCTACCTCTCCTTCTCTGCTCTCTGCTGGCACCCTCTTCTTCTCTGCTCGACGCTGGTGCCTCTCCTTCTTTGCTCGCTGGCCTCCGCGCCGTCTCCTGCTGCTGGTGTGCTCACTACTGCCTCCGTCTCCACGTTGCTACCAACAGTAGGCCCTCCTTTCTTCATCACTGGTTCTCCTGCTCTTCTTCTTCCTTCTCCCTCTCCTTACCAACAGCAACCACGGCCGTGTGGGATGGCACGACCGTGGCTGTGTTGGTCGACCACACAGTCGTGCTACCCAAAATGGCCGTGTGGTTGGCCAACACATCCACGGCTGTGCCAGCCCACACGACTGTGGTTGCTGTTGGTAAGGAGGGAGAAGGAAGAATAAGAGGGTATATATTCAAATGAAATCAATTATGAATTTGTGATTAAATCAGTTATATGATGAAATCCCTATTGCATGATTAAACCCTAACATCTGGATGAGTCTATTGCATGATGAAACCCTAACATCTACATGACTCCCTATTGCATAATGAAACCCTAACATCTACATACTCTATATGATACCTAAAATTGTGATGAAACCCTAACATCAATTGTGATGAAACTAGGATTTTAGGTATTGGAATGACAACATACATGTATTTGTTGGCCTAGAAACCCATCCAAGATTTACTCATTAGGAGTAAATCTTGGATAGTCCCCGGTTTGGGACTATTCTTGAACACCTAAGCTCACTTAGGATGTAAGTGTATAATGTGTATTTGGTTTTCAAGAAAATTTCGGCAGCATTTCCCCGTATGTTCTCTAAGTACATATGTACTTAGAGAACAGTGGGGAAATGCTGCCAAAATTTTCTTGAAAACTCAATACACATTATACACTTACTAGTGAGATTTGGTATTCAAGAATGGTATAGGTGGTATACATTTATTATATATAAGAATGACAACACATGTATTTGTTGGCCTAGAAACCCGTCCAAGATTTACTCATTAGGAGTAAATCTTGGATAGTCCCCGGTTTGGGACTATTCTTGAACACCTAATCTCACGTAGGACGTAAGTGTATAATGTGTATTTGGTTTTCAAGAAAATTTCGGCAGCATTTCCCCGTATGTTCTCTAAGTACAAATGTACTTAGAGAACAACGGGGAAATGCTTCCGAAATTTTCTTGAAAACCCAATACACATTATACACTTACTAGTGAGATTAGGTGTTCAAGAATGGGATAGGTGGTACATGTGTAATTGTTGGCCTAAAGTTTTAACCATGCAAAAACTCTAATCTGTTAACCCTAATCTTGTTGTAATATATACTTGTTTTCTCTTTGATCATAGAATGGATAGATCATGGATGTCCATTCGCAATCGGTGCACCCAAGAGTTTATTTCTGGTCTTGACCAGTTTATTAGATTTGTCAAGGAACATAGGAAACAACCTGGAGATAGGTTCTACTGTCCATGTAGGCATTGCGGTAACAACTTGAAAGTCAGCACTGGTGACGAAATCAAAAGTCATGTCAAGTGCAACGGGATTATACAAGGCTATGCAGAATGACATTGGCATGGAGAGATTTCAAACCCGAAACCAGTGGATGTCGATAGCAGTGCTTGTGTGGAAGAAGAAATTGCCTACGATGACGTAGATGTGAATGAACCAGTTCCAGTAGACATCGTTGATGTGATGTTGGATAGTTGTGGGGTAGAGCACACCGATCCACCTCCCATATTTAGAAACATTGTGCATGATGCTGAGATATCGTTATACACAGGTTGTACTAATTTTACGAAGCTTAGCATTGTGTTGAGATTGTATAAGTTGAAAGTTAACAATAGATGGAGTGACAAAAGCTTCGTGCCATTGTTGTCTTTGTTGCAAGAAATGCTTCCTGAAGGAAACGAGATGCCAATCTCAACATACCAGGTAAAGAAATTGTTGTGCCCAATGGGAATGGATGCCAAGAAGATACACGCATGTCCGAATGATTGTGTATTATTTCGAAAGGACTATGTGGATTTGAATGATTGTCCAAAATGTGGTGCGTCACGGTATAAATTGACGACTTTGATGAGTCCAAAATTGGTTCTCCTGCCAAGGTGATGTGGTATCTACCTATAATATCACAGTTTCAACGTTTGTTTTCCAATCTGATAGATGCGAAGAATTTGAGGTGGCATGCAGATGTTAAGAAAAATAATGATGGGATCCTACGACATGTGTCTGATTCCCCACAGTGGAAGAAGATTGATCTATTGTACCCTTAATTTGGTGAAGAAGTCAGGAATCTAAGACTTGGGCTTTGTACAGATGGGATGAATTTGTACGGGACATTGAGCAACCAACATAGCACTTGGCCAATCATGCTTGTTATATACAATCTTCCTCCCTGGATATGTATGAAAAATAAGTACGTAATGTTGTCATTGTTGATATATGGCCCTAAACAACCTGGAAATGACATCGATGTTTATCTTGATCCTCTGATTGATGACTTAAAGAAACTCTGGGGTGAAGGTGTGATGACCTATGATGCTTCACAAAGAGAGACATTTCGTTTGCATGCTATGTTGTTTTGCACTATTAATGACTTTCCCGCATATGGGAATTTGTCTGGATATAGTGTTAAAGGAGCTAAAGCGTGTCCTATATGTGAAGAGAACACTGATTCAACAAGACTAAAACATGGCAGTAAGACTATATATCTCGGTCATCGAAGGTTTCTTACAAAATTCCACCTGTACCGTAGGAAGCGCAAAGCATTCAATGGATTGAATGAGGAACGGAGTGCACCTAAAGCTATACCAGGGGAGGTTGTTTATGAAAGAGTAAAAGACTTTGTCAATGAATTTGGTAAGAGATCACAATGTACTATGGCCACACGGAATGACAAATCTTTATTCAAGAAGAAGTTAATATTTTGGGATCTTCCTTATTGGAGTTCTTTGACAGTCAGGCATTGTATCGATGTCGTGCACGTTGAGAAAAATGTATGTGATAGTGTCATTGGTACTTTGTTGAATATACCAGGTAAGACTAAAGATGGGATAAAATCTATACTGGACCTATGTGAAATGGGAATAAGGACAAAATTAACATAATTTTGTGAAATGGAAAATCAGAGAACATACTTACCTCCCGCTTGTTACACATTGTCTAGAAAGGAGAAGAAAGCTTTTTGTGAATGTTTGGTAAATGTTAAGGTGCCAGAGGGTTACTCATCCAACATCTGTAGATTGGTATCAATGAAAGATCTGAAGTTGATAGGTCTTAAATCTCATGATTGTCACACTCTAATGCAACAAATATTTCCTATCGCAATTAGATCTATATTGCCGAAGCATGTAAGGTTTGCAATCACCAGACTTTGTTTCTTTTTCAACAGTCTATGCAGCAAAGTTATTGACCCTGATACTCTTGATAAATTGCAAAGAGAAGTGGTTGTTACCCTATGTCAGCTTGAGATGTATTTTCCTCCGTCGTTCTTTGATATCATGGTACATCTTGTTGTCCACTTGACTAGGGAAGTGAAAATGTTGGGACCGGTTTTCTTGCATTGGATGTATCCCTTTGAGCGATACATGAGCATTTTTAAAAGTGATGTTCGAAACCGTTATCGGCCTGAAGGGAGTATTATCGAGGGTTATGTGGAGAGAGAGGTTATGTGTTTTTGCAATGACTTTCTCAGTAGTAATGACACTCCTGATAATGATAAGAATATTGACGAGCAATTTGGCAAAGGAATTTTGGGATCACGTGTGAAAGTAATCAGCCGTGAGCAGTTGGAACAAGGTCACTTGTATATTTTACACAACATGGACGAAGTGAACGTTTATATCGAGGAACATACCAATTTCATCAAGAGACAATATCCTTGAGGCAATACAATGTGGCTTGCTAGAGAGCATAACAAGACATTTATTAAGTGGTTTGAAGATAAAGTCTTACATCAACTATCTCAAACACCAGATGATATTACTGAAACTATCAAATGCCTCGCCTTTAAACCAAAATTGACTGTTATGTCTTATGAAGGGTATGACATTAATGGATTCACATATTACACAAAGTGCCAAGATGATAAGAGTGTCGTCCAAAACAGTGGGGTCACCCTTCAAGCATCGACTATGTTTTGTGCAAGTGCAAAGGATAAGAGTCCACATGAAGCTAAAATGTCATATTACGGTGTCATTGAAGACATATGGGAGTTTGACTACATAGATTTTAGAATTCTGCTCTTCAAATGTAATTGGGTTGATAACACCAAAGGAGTTATAGTGGATGAATTGGGTTTCACTTTAGTGAACTTTGAAAAGATTGGCGAGAAGGGTGAACCATTCATATTGGCATCACAGGAAAAACAAATATTTTATATCGATGATCCTGCAAATGATAAATGGTCGGTTGTTCTTCATGGTAAAAGATAGTTCATTGAAGATTCTATAGATGAAGAACAGTACTATGATAAGTATGATGACTCCAGTCCATTCTCAGTTGGGTTGCCAACACCAGCAAATATTGAAGCTAATGATGACATGTATGTGCGCGGAGATCACAATGAAGGATTGTTAATTGATAAAAAATCGCAATATTAGAGGCATGTTTATATTTTTTTGTATGTTTTATTTTTCTAAATGTGAACTTTACAATGTGAATGTGAACTTTACAATGTGAATTTTACAATGTGAATTACTTTATAATGTGAACTTTACAATGTGAATTACTTTACAATATGAATGTGAACTTTACAATGTGAGCTTTACAATTTGAAATACTTTACAATGTGAACTTTACAATGTGAATGTGAATTTTTAGATGGCTGAGCATTCTCCTGATGACCGTGCTGATGATTACCGTGAGGGTGAGGACATCAATGCGCTGCCTCACAATGTAAGTTTTAAAAATATATCATATATTTATATCTATATGTCCATTTATAGTTATATCTTGTAAATGTGTTTATTTTGTCAAATTTTAGGTTGATGATGCACATGTACCATCTGAAGCACTCGAGGCACTTGATCAACAGCACCAAAAAGTTGACAAGAGAAGGGGCATCACTATGATGAAGAAGTTAATAGAGCAAAAGGGCAATGGACCCAAACTTGTTGTGGATTTTGATAATGCAGGAAATGCATCTGGTGTGAATCGCAATTTGTTTGTTTCATATCTTGGGTATGTTACCCGTAGCCATTGCGGTTGTAAGATAGACTCTTGGCATAAAGTTTCTAAGGAGAAGAAAGACGTAATATGGAAGGATTTATGCATGAGTTATTATTAATTTGCAATTCTATTTTGTAGATTACTAATTTTTTCGATACTAGTTAATAACAATTCTATTTTGCAGAGTATATTTGAATTGGATGAAAAGCTGCATCGTAAATGCGTGATGCAAAGCTGTGGGAGAGTCCTAAGGAACTATAGGACAAATCTCACCCGAGAATACATAAAAGAAGCTGACAAGAGGAAGAAGACAACCACTGAACAGTGGAACTTCCTGGACAAAGAAGAATGGGACCCGTTTGTTACTTCAAGACAAAGTGATGAATTCAAGGTATTAGGCGTCAGTCCCAATCTCATTAATATATGTTGTATTCACCTATTCAAGATTAAAATTTAGTGTTACTAACCAAATCATTAATGTGCATACTAACTAGGCCCTCAGTGAGGCACAAAAATCAAGGCGTGCAATGAATGTGCATGACCACACAATGGGTCCAAAGGGGTATGCAGGCATTCACCAAAGACTACAGTCTGAGGCTACTGCTCAGTATGCTAATGCGATGATTTTGAGTCACATTTATAGACTTGTTTGATATGTATTTTGTGCTCTTATTAGTCATTTTTTATGGTTAATATTGCATAATTCACTCATTTTGGTCTTTGCCATCATTTTATGTCAATTTCCCTTAGTTTTATCATTTTGAGCATTATTTATCACATTATCATAATTTGTGTGGATTTATTTGATCTGGTCTTTAAATTTCAGGAAAAACAAGTATCTGCTTCTGTCGATACAATCGACGGAAGTCGATACCATCGACCAGGCAACATGTTGCCAACCGAGAGGAGCATCACAGAGTCGATACCATCGACATCCAAGTCGATGCCATCGACGCATGGAGGCTACAACGTCACTAAACGACAACCCGACGCTACAGGAGGTCGATACCATCGACACTCAAGTCGATGGTATCGAGATGACCACAGGCACTCAGATGAAAAGAAAACAAGGTTGTCGCTACCGCACCGGGTCGATACCATCGACCCGCGTCGATGGTATCGACGCCGGCAGATATGCGTTGGATTCGTTTTGATCTCAATCGGACGGCTGGAGTTATTTGACGACCTAATTAGGGACTTATACCTAATGACGGCCGCCCAGACGAGAGGATCATCTAATTGGTCATTGCACAAGTGCTGAGGAGCGAGAGAAAGGAGAACGGAGGCCAGAAGCTCATCCCTGTCGATCTGGACACTGCCGGAGACGAATTTCACCACCGAGAGGCGGGAAAGCTAGTGTTCTACACAAAGGATCTACCGATTCTTCTCCGTTCAGGGGTTTTCCCACTTAATTCACATTTTTCTTATGAATTCCCCTATTTCTACCATGTATTTGTGCGAGATGAACATGCGGGGCTAATCCCCTCCATCTTTAGGACCGGGAGTAGCCCGGGAATGCATTGTATGACAGTTTTATATTAATAATTCATATTTTCTCTCTTAAATCCGTGGTATAGTTTCATTTTCTCCATATATTGTTATGCTTGATCACCATAATAATAACTTAATGCCCTTAATCACTTCGACAGAAGGATTAACGGTTGAAAAGAGACGAAACCTACATTAATCGATAAATCCCTTGACAAAGGAGGTGTAAAATTAATGGTGGAAACTGAGAGATCGTTCGTAATGCGCTTAGTTTAGGGGAATGATTACTACGACGGTGGAATAAACCTAAACCTAAGTAGTGGATTACACCACAACAGTGGGTAATTCTGTTTTCAGGCCACTACCCGGAAAGAGAGAGAAGATTGAGGAGTTATATGAAACCTAATGCAATGTTGTCCCGCGGTGAAACCGAAATCCTAAAGATACCCTTTTGAATTGATTAAATTAACCTTTAATCGATTGTTTGCTTTGTTTTATTTTTATTTTCTTTTAATTTCGACAACAAACCCTACTTTGTTATCCAGCTTAGCTGATCGCAAATAGTTAGTAGAAGTCCCCAATAATTCAATGTATCCCTGTGTTCGACTCGGGCCTCACAAAGGCCTATATTACTCGACGCGTACACTTGCGTTTTTAGCGCGTAGTAAAATACACGTCAAGTTTTTGGCACTGTTGCCGGGGATACGGTGAAATTATTAGCACTTCGAGTGCTACGAGCGGCCACTCTAGGCCACACATTTTTTTTATAATTTTCATTCAACTTCAAATATTTTCTTTCTATTATTCGTTCATTTTTATACTCGTCAAAGCACTGTGCTGAACTCGAATTTTCGTATTTCAGGTACTGTGTATGGTGCATACACGTAGTACAGACTACGACAATCGCACACCCGAGGTTCCATTTCCGGGACCTGGAGACGAGGAGCATTCTGAGCACGAGTACCAAGAAGAGATAGACTCTGAATCTGAAACAGAAGACATGGCCGAGCCACAGACTATATGGGAGAAGATCAAAGCTTCTTCCTCATCAGCTTCAAAGGGGCCTATAAAGAAACAGGGGATCGACATACCAACATACAAGATCGATCCGGCGTTGATTAACTTGGTAAAGTCAAATGCATTTCACGGGCTGAAGAATGAGGATCCAGTTGCACACATCAGCCAGTTCGTTGAAAACTGTGATATGGTGAAGATAGACCGGTTTCCACAGCATGCTCTGTACCTCAAGCTGTTCCCAAGTTCCTTGGCGGGAGCAGAAAGAGAGTGGCTACATAACCTCGATGATGAGTTCGTTGAATCATGGGATCATATGGTGGAGGTTTTCTTCGAGAGGTTTTTCCCTCCTGAGAAGACCAACGACATGATTAGGAAGATTCACAATTTCACTCAACAGGCTGGTGAGACATATTCGGAGACCTGGGAGCAATTTCAGGTTATGCTGAGGAGGTGCCCACATCATGGGCTGGATAAGGAAACACAAGTGAAAATCTTCTATTTTTCTCTCTCCAAGCACGATAGAAGTAACCTTGATTCAGCTGGATCCGGATTCTTTCTGAATAATACAGATACCAGATGTTGGGAAATATTAAAGAGCATGGCTAGGAAACAGTCATGGGGTGACAGAGGTGTTGTGGAGCAGGTCAAGGCTGCTGGCGAATCCAGAATAGTTAAGGAGATGAAGGATAAGTTAGATCTTCTAGCCAAGAAACTGCTAGCTAAGGAAGATGCATCTGAGGATGAGGAATCCCAAGTGAAATTCATGCAACAACAGGGCTATAGAAACAATGACTATGCATGGAGGAAGGATAAAAAGTTTTCATGGAAGGATCCAAATAATTGTCTGCAGGATCCGGATGCCAAGCCACAGCCAAGAGTCGAGGATAAGAACACTGAACTACTGAGTCAAATGGTACATCAAAACCAAGAGATGATGGCCATGTTTGGTAAGCAATTGCAATCTCAAGGTGATATTCTAACCAAGTTTGGGCAGACGCTGCAAAGCCATGGAGCACAAATGCGGGCATTGGAAACCACCGTGGCACAGATTTCGAGTGAAGTGGCGGCAATCAAGCACGCCAATCAACAGAAACCAGCCGAGAATGCGAACGTGGCCCAAGCACACCATCAGGTTAAGTATATGTCTGTGGTGAGTAATGAGGAGGAATTTCAAGTGCAAGGAGCTGTAGAAGAAAGAAAAATGACTTTCAATATGCATGCGACACCGACAATACCGTATCCACACACTTACTATGGATTGTCGGGCGGAAACCCTTTCTTCAGAAAATCAGAGAGAGTTATGAATATTGTATCTCCATGTAGGCAAGAAGAAGAATTGCAGGTTGTTTGTGCACGTGCGGAGACAGCGAATGTGAGAGAGAAACTACAACAAGTTGTTACCATTGAGGTTGTCTCACCAAAGCCCACGTCGGAGGGAGTGATTGAAGCAAGCTTGGGGGAGGTGCCCCCGAAAAGCTCATATGTGCCACCTCACAGGCGCGCTGAGGCAGCATATGTTTCAAATTTGGTTAATCCTAAGTCAAAGAAAGAGCATCGTCATTTTAAGAAATTCCTGGAGATATTTCAAAAACTCCACATCAATATTCCATTAGTGGAGATGATCGAGAAAGTACCCGCCTATGGGAGGATCATCTAATTGGTCATTGCACAAGTGCCGAGGAGCGAGAGAAAGGAGAACGGAGGCCAGAAGCTCATCCCTGTCGATCCAGACGCTGCCGAAGACGAATTTCACCACTGAGAGGCGGGAAAGCTCGTGTTCTACGCAAAGGATCTACCGATTCTTCTCCGTTCAGGGGTTTTCCCACTTAATTCACGTTTTTCTTATGAATTCCCCTATTTATACCATGTATTTGTGTGAGATGAACATGCGGGGCTAATCCCCTCCATCTTTAGGACCGGGAGTAGCCCGGGAATGCATTGTATGACAGTTTTATATTAATAATTCATATTTTCTCTCTTAAATCCGTGGTATAGTTTCGTTTTCTCCATATATTGTTATGATTGATCACCATAATAATAACTTAATGCCCTTAATCACTTCGATAGAAGGATTAACGGTTGAAAAGAGATGAAACCTACATTAATCGATAAATCCCTTGACAAAGGAGGTGTAAAATTAATGGTGGAAACTGAGAGATCATTCGTAATGCGCTTAGTTTAGGGGAATGATTACTACGACGGTGGAATCAACCTAAACCTAAGTAGTGGATTACACCACGACAGTGGGTAATTCTGTTTTCAGGCCACTACCCGGAAAGAGAGAGAAGATTGAGGAGTTATATGAAACCTAATGCAATGTTGACCCGCGGTGAAACCGAAATCCTAAAGATACCCTTTTGAATTGATTAAATTAACCTTTAATCGATTGTTTGCTTTGTTTTATTTTTATTTTCTTTTAATTTCGACAAAAAACCCTACTTTGTTATCTGGCTTAGCTGATCGCAAATAGTTAGTAGAAGTCCTTAATAATTCAACGTATCCCTGTGTTCGACTCGGGCTTCACAAAGGCCTATATTACTCGATGCGTACACTTGCGTTTTTAGCGCGTAGTAAAATACACGTCAAGTTTTTGGCACCGTTGCCGGGGATTGAACCCGGGTCACCCGCGTGACAGGAGGGAATACTCACCACTATACTACAACGACATTGCATCAAGGAAATCATCAATAAGAAGAGGCGGATAAAAGACAATGATATTTGTCGGATGAATGAGACGGTGAGCTCTATGATACACGGGAGTTCGCCAAAGAAGAAAAAAGACCCAGGATGTTTTTGCATTCCGTGCTCAATAGGTGGTCAACATTTTCCTAAAGCATAATGTGATTCCGGCGCTAGCATAAATCTCATGCCTTTGGCGACATTTCAAAAGCTTGGGTTAAAAGAGATAAAGAAGTTGGCCACAACAATTGAATTGGCGGATGGGTCTACTGTGAGACCCTATGGAGTATGTGAAGATGTTCTCGTCAAAGTGGATAGATTCATATTCCCGGTGGATTTTGTTGTTATTGATATGCCACTGCTCCAAAGTTGTGAAATTCTTCTAGGAAGACTGTTTCAAGCAACAGCGGACGTTGTGACTGCCTTAGGGAGAGGTACTTTGTCCTTGGGAATTGGAGGAGATCGAGTTGAATTCAAATTACCGCATGATCCTCTAAGCGCAGTCTCCAATGCGAAAAGATGATGAGCTTCATACCGTCTAGCCTAAGACATTAAATAAGGGCGCTTGTTGGGAGGCAACCCAACCATCGGTACATTACGATAGTTTAATTATAGTCATAGATTGCTTTCATTTTGATTAAATTTTGACGTAAAGAAGATACCTTGATCCGTTTGTTCAATGTGCAGGAACAGGCAGGGTCGATACCATCGACACACTGGTCGATGGTATCGACATAGGTTCAGGTTGACAGCTGCAAAAATCACTCTGAGTCGATACTATCGACGGTCCCGTCGATGGTATCGACATACCTACAGGCAGGTTGCACAATAAATGTCGATGGTATCGACATGCCAGTCGATACCATCGAGATCTCTGGAGAAGTTCAGAACGATTTGTCTCAGTCAACTCGATACCATCGACGGCCTTGTCGATGGTATCGACATGGTCACAGGTTGAAGTGAAAAAGTGGCGGTGTCACAATGAAGCCAAGTCGATACCATCGACTCCTTTCGATGGTATCGACCATCCATGTCACCGATCCGCGCAACGACATCGACGGCGATCGCGAAGTCCACGTCAGCTATCCGGGTACTGCATCGATACTATCGACTCGCGTCGATGGTATCGACAGGTCAGCAATCCCAGTTTCACGATCCAACAATCGTCAGCCGTCGATACTCGCGAGGGAGGCGGATATCATCGAGACGTGTCGATACCATTGACCCGCGTCGATGGTATCGACGGGTCAACAGTAGCACCAGACAAGTCTATATAAGGAGAGTCATTACATCATTTGATGTCACACCTTCAGAGTGAACTTCCTCCTTTGCGCCGAGCACTTCCCTGAGCCCTCCAAGATTGAAGAGCAGCAACATCGAGCAAGGATCTTCACCGAGTGGAGAATCACTTCTCCATCTTCCCCGAGCTCTTTTTCTTCTAATCCCATCTTTCTTGCAACAATGGTGCACGCCGCCAGATCATCGTCCTTGCACGTGAATCCCATGGAGATCGTGGAGTTTGTGCCACCCCCTACTGCTTCAGTCTCACGTCCGCGCCTGGTTCACCCTTTCGCGGAGGTGAAGAAGGTCTATGAGGAGATCATGAAGCGGAAGATCGAGCCGACCCGGTATGTGGACCGGGGAATGATCCAAGAGCTGGGATTCGAGGCCAACTTGGCCTATGTGCTGGCAGGACAAGCACGTCACACCGGCAGACAGGACGATGAGTTGGAGTATCATGCGGATGGGCAGCCATTTTTCGGCGCATGGCCCACCTACAAAGAGCTGATGGCGGAGTTCATGGCGTCCCTTGACGTCTGCGTCGTGCCCAACGACGTAGTTGCGTATGATCGTGAGTGGATCAAGGGCCGGGTGTCATTCCGGCTGTTCAACATCAACTACAACATCACGCTTGAGCAGTTCAATGACATCTTCAACTGGAACCATTCTCAACACGATCACCGGCGCCCGGATTCCCGCACCGACTATGACAAGATCTTCGCCGAGCTAGTGACAGTGCCGGCGGGAAAGACAGTGAGCTACCACAATGCCGCGGTAGTGGATTTCGAGCATCCCTTCGTCCGGGTCCTACACCGGATGTTGAGTTTCACTTTCTTTGCTCGTAGCGATCTAGCATTGAGCAAGTTTCAGGAGAGCGACCTTTTCTTTCTCTACATGCTCCTGAAGCGCCAAGAATGCAACTAGGGTGCGTTCTTCCTGCAGCGCGTCCTGGCGGTTAAGAGGAGTACGAGGAAGGCTCCGATCCATTTTGGTGGGCTCATCACCAAACTGGCATTGTACTTGGGACTGAATTTCCAATCCATGACTCCACTTTCCACGAAGAGTAAGGTGAACGTGCAACATATGCACTGTTCTAACCTCATTCTTCTACGGGATGGGTTGGCGTACGCACACTGCCACGTCAACCACGCTTACCAGGAATGCGCACTGCCAGATCCCGTCTTCAACATCAAGGGCGCACAACATTTCAGATGGCCGATCATAGCCATCGACTCCGATGAGGAAGAAGGCGGCGATGAAGGCGGCAATGACGGACAAGAAGGCGAGGCTGAGGAGGAAGAGGAGGCATTCACACCTCTTCGTGCACGGGCACCCCGGAAGCATCCTCGGATGCATCCGGGTGCGTCTTCATCATCACAGCCTCTGCCGCCATCACCACAGCCCTCGCAGCCTAGCGAGGATGCCTAATCCATGCAAGGCATGTACACGATGCTGCAGGACATCCATCAGACACAGCAGCAGCATCTAGAGATGTATACCGGTATTCAGGATACTACGAACCGGTTACTTGACAACGAAAGGGCGATGTTCGAGAATGAACGTCTCCTCCTCGACAACCAACAGCAGATACACAATCGGTTGCAAAGGATGGAGATGCAACAGGAGCCCTTCTACGACCACTACTGGAGTCAGAGCTACTTTGGAGGCTATCCACAGCCTCCGCCGAGGACCCATTACGATCTGAGCTTCCAGGGGGAGTATCCTTCTTGGGATCCTACGGCCCCATAGTACCCACCGCCGCCTCCACAAGACTGATCGGGTATCTCTGTTCCACTCTTAAGTTTGTTTTTGACTATGAGGCCATAGTCGAATTCAAGCTTAGGGGGGTAGTGTTGGAACAACTCTATCTTTTCTTTTATTGTTTTTAGTTTTTAGCAGTGTTATTTGTTTCTTGCATTTTTAGTTTTGGTAGGATCCACGTGCTATCTAGTGTAACTGTGGATGTCATAAAAGTTTGTCATCTTGCTGTTAGTTCATGGGAAATTTAAGGAAAATTTAAAAATTTTTGTGTCTTGGATAGCTTGCTTTGGTTGACCTTGGGGAACACATCCTACGAAAATGATTGATTATGTCAACTTTAAAACAACATTTCACACCTGTACTCCTATGGATTCATGCAAAGTGGACAGTAATGGTTGTTTGAGCCTAACTTAACCAAATGGTAATGAGACCTTAATTGGATGTAAGAAAGAGAACCCTCTAAACCACTAAACATGTCAGTAAGGAGGGACACATAATATCTTTCTAAGGTTCAGTCATTTAATTTTGTGATCATTCCACTTCATTTTTCCATAATCCACCTAAGAATTGGAAGTAAAGTTCAGTTTTAATTCCTTCTTGTGTGCATAGCATTTAGATAGGACTCGCATTGATATTTTTCCATACTTGTGCATAAAAAGAAGAAAAAATATAGGGATGCATGCACATTACCTTTAGGTGCATGCCATGTAGTTGCACTCATGATATTCATGCATAAAATACACTATGTATCTCAATTTTTCCTCAAAGGTGAATTTAACTGTTCCATACCTTCTAAATATTGAAAAGATTTCCAAGCATGAAGAAAATAGCCCAATAAACTTGTCCTTAAGCAATTATGGATATGTGGGCTAAAGAAAACAAAATTCTGAAAATCTAAAAAAAAAAAGAAAAAAAAAGAGAGAATTCAGAAGGAAGTGAAATAAGAGGGAGAAAGGAACAGGATATCACTTGCATTATAGGAAATTGAGTACATGATGTAATTTCATTTTGAGGTGGAAGGTTAGTGCATACATCATTTCACCCAAATTTTAGGCATTAGGGCATTTTTAATGTGCATTTGCATCATATAGGACATTTTTGTATTATGCATGTTGAAATTGTACAATACTTCCAAGTTCTTCCATGAGCCACCCATTTACATCCACCCGTTGCTCGGATTGGTAGGCCACCGTGAATTTCTCCTCACTAATGATTATCAGGAGAACTGCTTCCATGTAGATGGTAGGTAGGACGAGCAACGTAGTATAGGCGATCACAAGATGCACCAATGCTAAAGCGGCGAAGTTTATTGTGTTAACTGCCTTATGTGATAGTGTTCATCGGTTTGGAGGTAAATTTCTTTTATTGATGATTACTGTCGCCTTTAGGGTAATTACTGTTCTGTGGTTAGAGAAGGCCGGTTTGAGAATGTTCAGTGGGAGTCACATGGGATGTTGGGTTGGTGTGTTGATTTTTAGTTGACATCTGCAATTCGATTCTAAGGATTAGTTGCTCGAGGGCAAGCAACGTTCAAGCTTAGGGGAGTTTGATGCGATGATTTTGAGTCGCATTTATAGACCTGTTTGATATGTATTTTGTGCTCTTATTAGTCATTTTTTATGGTTAATATTGCATAATTCACTCATTTTGGTCTTTGCCATCATTTTATGTCAAATTCCCTTAGTTTCATCATTTCGAGCATTATTTATCACATTATCATAATTTGTGTGGATTTATTTGATCTGGTCTTTAAATTTCAGGAAAAACAAGTATCTACTTCCGTCGATACCAACGACGGAAGTCGATACCATCGACCAGGCAACAGGTTGCCAGCCGAGAGGAGCATCACAGAGTCGATACCATCGACATCCAAGTCGATGCCATCGACCCATGGAGGCTACAACGTCGCTAAACGACAACCCGACGCTACAGGAGGTCGATACCATCGACACTCAAGTCGATGGTATCGAGATGACCACAGGCACTCAGACGAAAAGAAAACAAGGCTGTCGCTACCACACCGGGTCGATACCATCGACCCGCGTCGATGGTATCGATGCCGGTAGATATGCGTTGGATTCGTTTTGATCTCAATCGGACGGTTGGAGTTATTTGACGACCTAATTAGGGACTTATACCTAATGACGGCCACCCATACGAGAGGATCATCTAATTGGTCATTGCACAAGTGCCGAGGAGCGAGAGAAAGGAGAACGGAGGCCAGAAGCTCATCCCTATCGATCCGGACGCTGCCGAAGATGAATTTCACCACCGAGAGGCGGGAAAGCTCCTGTTCTACGCAAAAGATCTACCGGTTCTTCTCCGTTCAGGGATTTTCCCACTTAAGTCACGTTTTTCTTATGAATTCCCCTATTTCTACCATGTATTTGTGCGAGATGAACATGCAGGGCTAATCCCCTCCATCTTTAGGACCGGGAGTAGCCCGGGAATGCATTGTATGACAGTTTTATATTAATAATTCATATTTTCTCTCTTAAATCCGTGGTATAGTTTTGTTTTCTCCATATATTGTTATACTTGATCACCATAATAATAACTTAATGCCCTTAATCACTTCGACAGAAGGATTAACGGTTGAAAAGAGACGAAACCTACATTAATTGATAAATCCTTTGACAAAGGAGGTGTAAAATTAATGGTGGAAACTGAGAGATCGTTCGTAATGCGCTTAGTTTAGGGGAATGATTACTACGATGGTGGAATCAACCTAAACCTAAGTAGTGGATTACACCACGACAGTGGGTAATTCTATTTTCAGGCCACTACCCAGAAAGAGAGAGAAGATTGAGGAGTTATATGAAACCTAATGCAATGTTGACCCGCGGTGAAACCGAAATCCTAAAGATACCCTTTTGAATTGATTAAATTAACCTTTAATCGATTGTTTTCTTTGTTTTATTTTTATTTTCTTTTAATTTCGACAACAAACCCTACTTTGTTATCCGGCTTAGCTGATCGCAAATAGTTAGTAGAAGTCCCCAATAATTCAACGTATCCCTGTGTTCGACTCGGGCCTCACAAAGGCCTATATTACTCGACGCGTACACTTGCATTTTTAGCGCGTAGTAAAATACACGTCATCTGCTGCTACTCAGGAGTCCTCTACTATAAGTAGCACACCTCTGCCTTGCCATGATGTCTGGATAGCTGGGAGGCAAAATAAGAAGTGAGAAATAAGGAAGCCTGCAACTGCTGAGGCGGCTGCAAAAATGGTAAAATACAACTCTTACAGCAATCGTTCGAATATTGATTATTTGTGGTGTTTACTTAATTACAAATTTTTTTTTGGTAATTAGCGGGAGCTGCACGAGCTGAGTAAACAAGGCAAGTTCATCCCTGAGGGCACAAGGGATGAGTTGACAGTTTCTCTGGGTAACCCAGAGCATCCTGGACGTGTTAGGGCTGTAGGCGCTGGTGTGGGCATCAAAGCTTTTTTTGGGCCATCCCAGTGCAAACATGTCCCAAAAGTGGGACTTTCACAAGAAGAGGTAACATATTCTTTCTTTATAATGTTACTGTAAAAGAGAATTCAATAATTAGAAGTTAACGTTTCTTTTATCCATGTATAGATAGATAAGCTAGTTGATAGGAAACTCGAAGAAGCACTGAAAAAGTGGCAGGCATCTCAGACTGCCACTTAGCAGACATTACCTATTATGGCATCCCGCTCTACTCCTACTGTAGAGGTTGGGAGTAATCCTGTAGACCCACCACCTAGCTCATCCGCTGTAAGTATTTTTATGACATAATAACTAGTTTTTTAATTCAAGATGATATGTTTTCAAAATGATATGTATATATGAAATTGTAGTCGTTTCAAAAAAAGGTGATATGTATATATGTATATAACATTCATTATAGAAAAATTTGTAGGGGTTGAAGCCATGCCGTCTAAAAAGTAAAGAATATGGCGTTGCAGAGGCGTCAGCTTACCCATCCCTACCAGGGGAAATGTTTCACGGTCTCCATTACCAGTTGGTTGGATTCGT
This sequence comes from Alisma plantago-aquatica, assembly GCA_963693085.1. NCBI lineage: Eukaryota > Viridiplantae > Streptophyta > Magnoliopsida > Alismatales > Alismataceae > Alisma > Alisma plantago-aquatica. The sequence goes on along the minus strand of OY856411.1, from coordinate 76,178,509 downwards.
GTGAGCCCGGTACATATATTCTCCAAGTGGATGGATCTTCCATTGCCATATACCCACCCAGATGGTGAAACGCTTGGTGAGGCAGAAGGCGGAGTGATATTGTGGCTAAAAGCGGATGTCCTCTTTACTAAAACTGTATGGTAAATTTACATTACGTTAAATTGTTAGTGTGTGTATATGATGCCAGTTGATCTGAAATTATATATATATATACAGGTTAAAAAGAAGACACCCACAACATCTAGGCCTCCACTTCCACCTCCTACATTACCCAGTTGGGTTCCACAGGACCTACATGTCCCGTTAGGTCCTAACTGTAGGGGTATGTCAATATGGTTAGGCGAACATGATATAAATTGCCCTATAACTGTTTCTATAGATTCAGATGTTGCAGGTCAATCATATGAAAGCAAACTATTTATACAAGATATTTTGGAGTTGTTTCGATATGATTGGCTAAATACTTTTGTGATAGAGCTATGGATAAGGTGAGATCTTCTTTATACATCCATATACCTTGTGTAGGATCTGGTGATCTGGTTTCTTATTTATTAATGCATGCATAATTAATACACATTTTGCAGCTACTTAGACAAGATATGTGCAGATTTTGCATTCAAACATGTAGGATTTTTTATTCCATCTTTGATTAGTCTAGTAGCTAAAGACCCTCTATCAGTTCAACAATACTGCTGTGAGGCTTTTACAAATTTTGCTCAAAATAAGAAGACGGTGATAATAGCTCCATTCAATGTAGAGTAAGTTTACTTTGCTTATTATAATTTGGACTTAAGAAAATTACATTTTTATTATGGATTTTGAGTTATTAATTTTTAACTTTTTTTCCTCTAGTGGTATGCATTGGGAGTTACTAGTTATTGTCCCCAAGACATTCACTGTCTATTATCTAGATCCTAAGGGGAGTAAATTGAATTCAAAATATGGACACATAATGAAAATGGCATTATTCCGGTGAGAAATATTTCATTTTCATATTCGTTAACATATGTTATTACATTACTATTTAATTATACAATGTACTGTGTTACATTAACATGTAGGGGTTTAGATGAGTTCAAAAAAGTTGGAGGAAAGGTCCCCATGAAAAAGAACCAGCCAATAATTTGGAAGAACGTGAAAGTAAGTTCCCGACTGCAATATATGTATATATTATTTATGTGAACAATGCTTAATTAGTTGTATTTTTTAATATTTTGTATGTTTGAATTTATAGTGTGCTACACAAGACAATAGATCAGCATGTGCATACTATGTGATGCGATATATGTACATGATTATCAAATATGCCGCAGTGGACATCGATACTATTCCTGAGGTATTATATAGTCTCATTAGATAATATGAAATATACCAATCTTATTTATAGCTCATTAATTATATATATACATCATTCTCTTTACAGGTGTTCAAAGCTGAACACACTACAAGAAATGCCTTACCAGATGTACATGCTCCCTATACGACGGGAGAATTAAATGAAGTAAGAGAAGAATGGGCAACAACCATACAAGTAGTGGGGGTTTTAACATATAATTGGGATGTTGATAGCGAATAATGACTAAAGAATGATTTTTTGTAAATGGATTTCTGAATTATAATATATGTGTGAATGTTTCTACATGTCTCGATGTTTCTACATGTGTCTGAGTGAAAATGAATGAAATTGTTGGTTGCTATATGAATGTTTCTATATGTGTGAATGTGAAAATGAATGGAACTACATATTGCTAGCTACATGAATGTTTCTAAATGTGTGAAAATCAAATGGAACTACAGGTTGCATTGCTAAATGTGTGAATATTTTTGTTGTTAATTTTGCAGGTTTGTGGTCTGTTGTTGGCTGATATTAATGGATGTCGTAAAACCTGCAGTTCATAACTGAACTACAGGTTTCTCATCCTTTGACCAGCCATACAGCAGGTCTGCAGATTGATAGAAAAAAAAGGCGTCGGTTATTTGTATAAAACTGACGCCACATAGTTACAGTGTTGGTTTCTACTCGTAACCGATGTCTATTTCCTTAACACCATGGTCGTGCTGGCCAACACGACCATGGCAGCGGACCAGACACCACAGACGTGCTGGCCAGCACAGCCATACTGGGAGTGATATGGCGTCAGTTACAGTGTTGGTTTCTACTCGTAACCGACGTCTATTTCCTTAACACCACGGCCGTGCTGACTAGCACGGCCGTGGCAGCAGACCAGACACCACGGCCGTGCTGGGAGTGATATGATGGTGGTTTCTTATCTAATAACCGACGTTGATAGTGCCAAAGATGGCGCCCTTTCTGTGGGGCGAAGGAATATGGCGTCGGTTTCTTATCTAATAATTGACGCCTATAGTCCCCTGCTAGCGCATTTTCGGTGGCGCCCGAAGGGTTTTGGCGTCGGTTTTTGAACCGACGCGTAACGGATGGGCTTTTAGCGTCGCCCAGATAGGTGTCGCTTAGAAACTGACACTAAAGGCCTTAAATAACCGACACTAAAGGTCGGTTATGTACTAGTGCATGCTTCTACCTACTCGGGTTATGACTCTGCCTTTCTGAGTGCATCTTCTTCTACTGGTAATACTAAATAGGTGATCGACTCTGGCACCTCATCTCATATTTCTGGCAACCGCTCTCTTTTTTCTAATATTCTTATACCCCACTCTAAGTCTACTGTGATGCTTGCTGATGGATCTAAGACCACAGTCTCTGGCATTGGGGATGTCTTTGCCTGCATTCTTCTACATTCTACTTTATATGTACCAAATTTTGCTTTGAATCTGTTGTGTGTCAGCAAACTTGTTAGAAGTCTTAACTGCAGTCTGACATTTGCTCTGGGTGCATGTCTTTTTCAGGACCTTCGTATGAGGACAAAGATTGGTGGGGGGCATGATGGACCAGATGGACTCTAATACTTGGATGATCTATGATTTCTCACCAATTATGTGTCTGCATTGGCTCTATCTGCATTTGTTTCTGCACTACAGTGGCATTTTCGGCTTGGACACCCGTCAACAGCAAAATTAAAATATGTGGTTCCTGGTGGTCGTATGCCTGTATTTAACTATGAAGCTTGTCGATTGGGCAACCAAACTAGATCTGTATTTCCAAAAAAATCTTAGATTGCTAGTACTATTGTGTTTGATTTAGTACATGTTGATGTATGGGGACCATGTCATGTTTCTAGCTTATCTGGCTAGAAATATTTCATTCTGTTTATTGATGACTATTCTTAGGCTACACGGTTATTTCTGTTAAAAATCCGATCTGATGTGGTGCCTACAATTAAATTTTTCTTTGCTGAGATTAAGACACAGTACTCAATGCCTATTAAAATTTTCAGAACTGATAATGCATTAATTAGAATTTGTTCAACGCCCTGTTGAGGATTTTTGTCGGTCTGTGGGGATGATTCATCAAACTTCTTATGCGTATACCCCTCAACAGAATGGTGTGGCTCAACGGAAAAATTGGCATCTGCTTGAGGTTGCTCGTACCATTATGATTCACTCTAATGTTCCCAAACATTTATGGTCGGAAGCTATTCTTGCTTCATGTTTTTTGATAAATCACATGTCGTCTTCAGTCATTGGTAATAAAATACCTATCCAGGTTCTTCAACCAAATGTTCCACTATTTTTTGTTCCTCTGCGGATTTTTGGGTCTACATGTTTTGTCCAAATGTTGGGTCCTAATCAAAATAAACTATCCCCTAGAGCTACTAAATGTGTGTTTCGGGGATACTCACGGACTCAAAAGGGATATCGTTGTTATGATCCTGAAGAAAAAAATGGTTTCTGAGTAGTGATGTGGTATTTTTTGATGATACTCCATACTATTCCTCGAAGGGGACACATCTGGGTCCGGATTTGATTTCTGCACCTCTGCCTATGCCTTGTGATTCTAATAACACTACTGAACAATATGAGACAACTACTACTCCTACTTTACGTGTGTATCAATGAAGAAATTAGACTACTCAACCTCCTACTGATGAAGACCCCCCCACTACACACCAATCTTCTCCTGCAGGTCCTACGCCCACAGAAGTATTTTCCGACCTTGATGTACCTATTTCTCTCTGGAAAGGCACTAGATCTTGTACATCTCATAATATAGCTCATCATGTTTCTACTGACCATATGAGCATTCATGTTAGCAATTTTGTCACTGCTCTATCTGCTATTTCTGTACCCAAAAATGTTGGGGATGCTTTATAGAGTCAGGCATGGACTCAACCTATGACAGAGGAGATGGCTGCTCTCACTGATAGAGATTTCTGGGATCTTGTTGGTTTATACCGTTAAATGTCATCTAGATGGGATCGTAGAACATTTGAAAGCTCGTCTTGTGGTGAAAGGTTACACTCAGACTTATGACTTTGATTATTTTGAAACCTTCTCTCCTGTTGCTAAGTTGAATTTAGTGCAAATTCTTCTGTATGTGGTTGTTAATCTAGACTGGCCTCTCATTCAACTGGATGTCAAGAATGCTTTTCTTTAAGGTGAACTTTAGGAAGAAGTGTATATGGACCAACCACCTGAGTTTGTTGCTCAGGGGGAGTCACATAAAGTTTGTCGTCTCAACAAATCTATCTATGGTCTGAAGCAAAGCCCTCGTGCCTGGTTTGATAAATTGAGCACCACACTGTCTACTTGTGGGTTTCTCAGATCTCATGTTGATCATTCTGTGTTCGTTAAGAAGACATATGTTGGTATTGTTGTTCTTAATGTATATGTTGATGATATTATTCTTTCAGGAAGTGATATTTTTGAAATTAATGCAACCAAGGCCTACCTCTGTAAACATATTGTTACTAAAGATCTGGGAAAACTATGATATTTTCTGGGAATTGAGGTGTCAAGGACTTCTAGTGCTCTTGTTTTGTCACAGCGGAAGTATGTCTTAGATCTTCTACAAGAAATAGGTATGCTTGGAGCTCGACCTTCTGATACACCACTTGACCCCAATGTAAATTGGGATGATGTTGATTCACCTTTGTATCCAGACAGTAAAAGATATAGATGTTTGGTTGATAAGTTGATTTATCTTACTATTACTAGAGCTGATATTTCTACGGCAGTTGGTCATGTTAGTTGATACCTTGATAAGCCTAAACAATGTCATTGGGAAGCTCTATGTCATATTATAAGGCATCTGAAGAATTCTCCTGGTAAAGTCTTACACTATAAAAAGTGCGGTCACTGTTCTCTTAAGGGCTATTCTGATTATGATTATGCTGGTAGCAAAATAGACAGGAAGTCAACTTCTGGTTATTGCACCTATGTGGGAGGAAATTTAGTCACCTGGAGGAGCAAGAAGCAAAATGTGACTTCCCCAGATTTTGGCTTCTCAAAACCCTATTGGGAATGAGAGTTCAAAATCCGAAAACATTATGCAATTGTATCAAAGTGTGTTACGGAAGCAATATGTGCATACATGAACATACAACCATAACATACTCAACATTCAACATGCATATTTATACAATATGAATTATTACAAAATGATTTACAATTACATATTGAATGAAAGTTCTACAAGTCTCAACATGTATGCTAACAGGATCTTAGACAATAGGTACAACCTGGACAACTGCTCACTTCCCGTCTTTAATCCCAAGCTAGCTCTGAACCTAAAACATATGTGAAACAACGAATCAACACACAAGGTGTTGTGTACATGGGCAGAAAGATACATATATTTATGGCTTTCATAATCTTGAAAAAGATTTGTAGGAGGAAAGAAAATCATAGAAAACACTTCTTTATTAAGTGAAATACGCCAATTTAAGTCATTTTCCTAGATGAATAGCATTATCAAGGTGGACTAGTACCAAAACATAATTATTGGGCCCATCCCCGTGTACCAAGTACTCTAGGGAAACTCCCCGTACACCGTGTGCTCTAGGGAGGTGTACTAGCCAACATTAATCCATTCCCTCGTAAGGGGGATAATGAACACCTTAAATAACTACAAAGCATCTACTTATCATTTATGTTTATAAGTGATAAAACATCGAGTACTATATAGTGCTACTACATCCAATATTTGCAAATAGAAGAGAGAATACATACATATCATGATTGTAAGCAAGAAAACCATAGTCATATACTTAAATAAAACCCACGTACCTGATTTTAGAGATTCCTAATTTTCCTGGACCATCTACATCACTGGTCATCACCTGATTAATAACAAAATCATATACTATCATCAGGTTCACATCATCATTAACCCTATTTATATCCATTTTAGGGTTTGCCTATCTCATTATGATATCCTCATGATTACTTGTATTCTTACCTTATATTTATCTTACTGATGTCATGTTCCAGATTATGATTCATTATCTGAATATTAGGTCTCATATCCTTTTTGGTGCACATATTAACCCTAGTTTATATACATTATTCAAGTTAGGGTTACAACCCATGTATCAAGGTTCATCTTCTTACAACATGAATTTCGTGTACAAAACTGGTCTCATATTTACATATTATCCTTCAGTTACAGATATGAGAATGTTCTGTGAATTTCATCATTTATTGGGCATGCATGTATTAATTGCATTATCTTTAGTGTTATTAGCCCTAATTAGCCATATTAATCAAATTATAGGCTTTCGTGCATCAACATGATCATATATGCCATCATATGAAATATAAACATGATTATAGACTTACTGACATTTTTCCATAATTTTATATCATCATTTGATATTTATTATCTATGAAACGAGAATTACAAATATTACATGATATCACTATTATTAGTGCATCAAAAGTATGATATTCTGCATCCATCTTGTTCTATGCATTTTTCTGAGAATAACGGTACCTTATTTGTATTTTTCTGATCAACAGGCTATTTATTACGAATTATCCAAGATTTCAACATTTTGGGATATAATTACCTCATGGGCCAATCAGGAGGCGACACGTGGCCTGTGCTGAGCCGGTCTGGTTCACTAGCATGTCACTTGGTTTAGTGATCTGGGTTCAGGGGTTTTCTTGCTGGTTCACTGCCTCAGGACCCGTCTCTGACATCACCCTTTTTCTTTCTCTGCTTCACGCGAACTCAAGCCCGCCTGAGATCTGTACGAGCACCGCCATTGTGAAGCTTGACTCCAGCTTGCAGGTGATGGCACAACGATGCTCCTCATCCGCAACTAAAGCCACCATCACAGTCAGAGTCTTGCCCCTGACCTCCATAGAAACACGACCCTTGGGTTTTGGCTGCGGATCTCGTTCTCTGTGAGATTGTCGTCGTCTGGGTCTGGTTGCGGCAGAGAGAAGAGGCTAAGTGCCTCTTATCCTCCTCGTTCCCATCTGAAGCTCTAGAAAGCTTCGCAGCACTTGGATACCAGGGCAGAGAGAGAGATACAACAAGTAGCCTACTACAGACGATGAGGAGGCATGTTTGATCTCTGCAGCTCCAGCTTCGACTCTGAGGATCAAAGTCCATCTGAGATCCTCCATGCGCCTACTGCAACTTGTCCCAGCCCTTGGTTTGTGGTACATGATGGTGGAGAGTCCAGACCCAACTCTCCTTCTCCGGCGGCTGTACTGGTCTCCTTAGATCCAAAACAACTAGTCCCCGATTCATGTACACCACCTCATTGACGACTTCCTCAATTCGATAATCTTAACTACCTAGAAGGCTCTAAGGTTCACCTCTGCTCCTCCACCTCCAGCCTATGGTTGACACGATGGTTGAAGAGGGTAGGGTAGTGAGGGATCAAACTCTTTGGATTCGGGACTGAAGGGTTAATGCGAGAAGCCTTCGGATCTAGGTAGTCTGTAAAACAACAGCCAGTCTGAGATATCTGGCAATTAGTTCCTTGATCTGAGGTTTGTGGGCGTCGCTGGGATGGGTTGAGACTGCCTCCTCTGTAGAAATAGGAGGTGTGAGACGCAGTCTACATTCTCAGATTCATTTAGGAAGTTGCAGTCAGATTGGGTCATGCTGCCAAGCTTTGGGTTGTTCCCAAGCAAAAGGATGATAACCTAGTGTGACACCAAAAAAAACAATTATCATAATCTGTATACTAGATGATTAAAATACCAAAGTTTGACCATTTCTATTTCATTCAATGTCTTCAACTACAATTCATTATATCTAAATATAGGAACCACCTATTGTCTTTGAATTTTGGGACACGACTCTTACATTGTATAATCTTCTTAAAAGATTGATACCAAAGGTCATTTATGATCATGTACATAAAGACTTTAGTTAAGTAACATTAGGGATAGGCGTAGAGACCTTAAAATTAAATTTCTATTAATCACCAAATCACGGTTAAACAAGTCCATAATTTATTTTTATTTTTATTTTTGATCCTAAAACACTTAATAGTTCATCAATTGACCATATGATACCTCAAGGTCTATCACTAATTCATATTATTCGAGGTACTTCATAAAATACGATATGAAAAATTAAAATTCTAAAATTAGGGTCATCACACAAAATGTGGTGGCTAGATCCAGTGTTGCGGTTGAGTATCGTGCTATGGCTCATACTGCTTGTGAGCTTATGTGGGTGCAATCCCTTCTGAAGGAATTTCATGTGTCTTTATCTGATCCTATTCCTATGCACTGTGATAACAAGGCAGCTATCTTTATTGCCAGTAATCATGTCTTTCATGAGCTGACTAAACATATCGAACTTGATTTCCATTTTATTCGGGAGGCCATCATGTCTGGACGCATCTGTACTCCCTTTACTCGCTCTGAAGACCAGGTTGCTGACATCTTCACCAAGCTACTGGCTAAGAAGCACTTATGCGCTCTTGTGGACAAGTTGGGCATGATCGACATCTATGATCCAACTTGAGGGGGAGTGTTAGATAATATTTTATTTATGTCTTTACTATATTGTCTTGTTATTTTCATATTCTGTAAGGACCTTTCTGTAAATGTTTATTCTATAAATATATGGGGTACACACAATGTGTACCTCAACTCTTACCGCTCAATTAAGAAAGGCTACTAAATGTTTTTATGTGGAGGGATTTTATTATAGATGGTTTTCATTCTGGCCTTAGATTTGTAACATCTGTTCTGTAAATTTACTGAGCTAAGAAGATCCTATCTAAGACTTGAATTCAGCTTGTCACTATGTTTGGATTTTCTGAACTGTTAATGCAATTTTTGAAAGGGGGGTATGAATAGCTCACACCATCTACCCATCTATCCCATCTACAAAAAAATCTCATTAGTTCCCCCACATAATATTCCTTTAACTACCTAAATTGTCATCATTAGTTCATTTATATGTATGATACTTCCCAGTCAAACAATTTTCTTTTATTAGGACTGCTTGTTGATGTGGAGAACTTCTTGGTCTATATTTCTTTTTGCTCATTATGCTGGAGTAGAAATAGGAATGGAGCAAATCATTATGATGGGGTAGGAATAGGCATGGAGCAATACACATGTACTACAATCTATGTTGTGCATCCATGACGATGTTTAACCTATTTGCGTACCTTAAGTCATGTGAATGTAGGATTGTTCTTTTGATGTAGTTGTTTTATTCTGTATAACTCTTTTTAACTAAAAACTTTGTGCAACTTTACAACTATTTGAACTAAAATGTTACAAGTCTTTGGCTTAGATCTATAGAAATTAGGAGTTTTCAATTATGTTATGCTTTCTGTTTTGTACTATGTATCAGAGACAACATTTAACATCAATGGTGTTCCATGAATGGTGTGGATCTGGGATTCTACACCTGATGTTATAGTTTGAAAGTATATACAACTCATTGAACTCAAAATTTTCAGCAATTAATCGCTTGGCTTGTAAGAATACTAGTTTTATGATCCTTAGTAAATAACTGAAAATGGTTTCTGATTTTGTGCCAATGATCCCTTGAGTACATTTTTTCTTCCACGCCTTCTTCAAGATGAGATCCACTTATTGTTGAATCATTTGACATGTTCTTCCAAATGAAGATCAACTTACTAGAAGTACACAATCACCTTTACAAATTATTGTTCAATAAATTTCCACTATCTATAATGCACATTTTACGGATTTTTTTTGTATCCCGACCATTCATTTGATGTTAGTTTCTAAGTTGACTGCTTTGTTTACAAATATATGATGGGGTGATTTATGAAAAATAGAAAGTGGTTCCCTATTTGTGCATATATTTTGTTAATAGTTTAGATGCGTTTGTACATGTTGACAATTTGATTTCATTTTCTACTATTTTAATCATGATATTGTTTGCAGAGTAAGAAGAAAGTTGGAGTATTGTAATGGGTCAACTATTTCTTAGAGAAACTGCGGTTATTGGTATCTAAACGTTGATTAGGCTTTTGATATCTGATAGAGAGAAAAATTTGTATGTTATCATCTTGGTGTTATATGCATCCTTTTCTTGATGGTATACTCCATTACTCCCCTGTCACCATGTTTATGTTATGTTGTGTCTTTAGTATTCTCTGCCTCTTACTCTCTCAGCACACTGTGGATGAATGAAAATGTGTTGAACATCTATCCACCTACTCATGGCTTAGAGTCTGGCTGGCTGAGAACTGCTTATATAGTCTTTCTCTACTTGGTTTATCATAAATTGTAGTTACAATTTTACTTTGTGCTTAGGGAATTTTCCTTCTTATTTGATTGCACCAGGATTTATGCAAACAACACTTATTAAAAGACAACTTGAAAGTTTCATGGACATATTAGATTGATTGAATTAGGGTCACCTTCAATAATATATCCATTATTTCATGTGTTGAATCAATATGATATTGGACTTATGCCATGTCACTGATTTCTATTCTAATTCTCAACCTCCCCAACCAGTTCTTCCCCCTATAGTTGCACTTAATACATTTGGTTTATGAAAACATCAGTACCATTTTTATTCTATTCACAACTATCCTGACCATGCAAAATCCTCTTCCATACCATTACTTCACCGCCACCTTTTGGACTGCTTCTATCTTGATGGTTGCACCCAACAAGTAGCATACAAAGCCAAACACCTTATGACCTTTATCCTTCCAACAGTTTAGATTTTCGGCCCAGATGTTGTCCTACGAGAGACACCCCCATGTCATCACCATTGTCATTCTATTCCCTACTATCAGGGACAAGCAAAAGCCTCTTCCACACCATTATTTCACCCCACCTTTTTGGCAGTTGCTATCTTGAGTGTGATACCCAACAAGCAGCAGACAAAGTCACCCCATCTTTCTCCCTTCATCATACCATATAAATAATTTGTATGCATCTACTACACTCAAAGGTTATGGAATAATTTTTATGCATCTACTATACATCTAAGACATCGCAATACCTTATGTAATTCCTTTGCTATGCAGGGGCATTTGGTTGGCTCACGGGTAAAGTAGGGGAGGCAACTTGAGTACAAAGTACAGATCAGGGTCCATCTCATGCTGCTATTTGCTGTCAACAAGATCCTAGTTCTTTTTGAACATAATAATCTATGTCTATGGTTACAACTATTTCTGGACACGCTTAATGGAGTACCCAATCATAGTTTAATGTCAGTTTACATGTTGATATGAGAATCCACTTTCATAACTCTTCTCTCTTTCTCTCCTCATTAAAGGCATAAACAATGGTTAGGTAAAAGCAACTTGAAGACGCCTGGACACTAGTGTGTAAGGACTTTTCTATTTTAGAGATCCTTGTAACATTACAGTTGTCAATCTCCAAAAATTTGATAATCATTCCTAAGGTGTGACTATTATGGTTAGTCAATGAACTAGCATTGGGCATCAGCCTATTCAAAATCTTGTTAACTTTCTTCCTTCTTGCATTAGTTTCTCATTTAGAGTGATGTCAGATTCTACTCTATCTAATTCTTCTTGGATCCTGTCATGATGCCTATTCATGCCTCTAACATCCAATCCTCTGGTGCTTCTTGGTATCAATATTGTTCACAATCACATCAAATTCAGAAGTATCGAGGAAGCCATTTCTAGTATTTCAATATCATTTGTATTTACAACTGTTTAAGGATGACCCCATGGATATTGTTATAGAAATTATTGAAGTGCTCCAAATTTAAAAGTGCATTAATTCATTCCAGACAGGCTTGGAATTCCCCAACCATGAATGCTCAGTAAGTTGACTTTGCTTCATGGCCTCTTTGAGAAGCTAGTCCCATTGATGTTAATTTCCAGAAGGTTGAGATGATTAGTATTATTGGTGCAACCAATGGTAAGGTTATGATTTCATTGTGATCCATTGGGATGATACTAGGTTGCCCAGTAAACTGTACAAGGGTCTCCACAGATTGAGTTGTATCTTGTAGGCTTTCAATGGTTCATTGCATGTAGAAATCGTTATGTGGCTGGAGTTTATAGCAGTGTTATAAATGATTCTTTAGATAACTATCTTTTTGATCAATTATTGTAGTATCATAAAGGACACTTTGAACATTAGGTTGAGGATGGTTTATTTCTAAATGCAATTTAGAGAGACTGAAGGTTTTTCTGTGAAAGCAATATATGTTTAATAACAAGTTTTGTTTTGAATGGGAGTATAAAAATATTTAAGGCCTCTTTGTTTCTCTTATGTTTCATTATCGATCCATGTGTAGGTTTTCTATTTCTTTTGGATTCCTATTCCTTGGCCTCAAGTATTGTGGTCTAACATGGAGAAATTTGAAGTACAGAAGAGTCTTGTGTAACTAAAGTGCATTGATCCATCTTCATTGGACAAAAATTCATTAAGGAGCTAAACAAGACAACCAAAGAAAGAAATACATCAAGCATATGGAACTCAACTAGCCATCATACAATGTGCCATAATCAATGATCAAGGCAAGACCACTCCCATAAACATGAATTGAGAAGTAAATTAACATGCTAAGTTTGTTGACCTTGAAGGTCATGGGTTTTCTTTGCAAAGGGTCAAGTTCCTATGAAAGATCCAGGTATTCTAGAGAATATTGAGTTCACTTTTTTTCTATTGATTATCATGCGTTCTATTCATTTCAATCAATATATATTTATAGTTTAACGCTCAGTCTTCTTTTAGAGGTTGAGTTTAAAGATGAGATGGAGGTTGTTTTTGACAAACTTTCTTATGCATTACAACGTTATTTATAGACCAACTTCTTTCTTTTTTGATATGTTTCCAAAACTTGTTGGCTGGGCTACTTGCATTTTTGGTTGTCAATGAGGGGCTCATTATTTGACTTGGTACTTTTTATGATTGTTGCTATCTTGTTTCAACTCCGAAAATGAGAATGGATTTTACATATTTGTTACTTGCTAATAATCAAATCCATGTCACTAATGTTTCAATGCCTGGGATTTTCTGGTTGGTTAACTTCCTATTTGGTTGAAATCAAATATTTATATTTTTTCAATATGCAACAAGTAACAATTTATGTGTCCCCTCTTGATTATTTTAGATTCATTTACAACATTTTATAAGCCAACATCAGTAAGTTTTCTAATTGTCAGTATTTATGTTGACCACTACCAAAGATTAAATACTTCTTTGATGTCTAGTATTGTCATGTTTTCATTATAAATCATGTTAATCTCTGCCAACATAACTTGGAATTGTTTTTTTTAAATGCTTTTATTGAGCATCATTGACATCATTTACCACTCTTATGGCATCAATAGAAAGAGATAATTATACGATTCAAAACATATTTTTCAAACTAGAAATAATTTGGTTCTAAGAAAGTGTGACTGGCCTAAATAGATGTGTTTTAGATCATACTCATAGTAGCAACATTTTGTCATTCTACATAGCTTAGGGGAATGCATATGTTTTTTCTCTCCCTATTCATACACCATCTTCCCAACCCACTTATAGTTACATTCTAGGTTACATTAAACTAAACCAAGGGGTTGCCCCTTGTTGCATTTAACACCTTGCTTGCACATTGGGCATGATTTGCATGACTTACTGCATAAGAGATAAATTATTTGATCATTATTAGATTCCTAAAGAAGTTTTTTTCCCAAAAACTATTTCTTTATCTAACAAGGGTTTAGTCTGAGTTTGTGCACTCCCCAAGAATCCAAAGCCCCTACCACAACACACTATTGTTCTTGAAATGCTTCTTGGATTCCTTCCTCAGTTGTAAAAATCAAGCTCCAACAGACCAGTCTATCAACCGAGAACAACACCCGCCAGTCCAATTCTCAAGGCCACAATCACTTTTAAGCTTTAGGCTTCCTCTATTTGCTGTGCAGTCCCATATAATTGGATGAGATAGTGGAAGATATATCCATACTAGAAGACTGATCTTTGTTGTATGCTAATGGATAATGTGTTCTCATCCCTGTCTATAAGATGATGTATCGGTTTTTCACTACAATGATATTTCTTGATTCTTGACAACAGTGCTTTCTGTTGGCTTGGTATGGTGATTGCAAAGTCTTCATGGATGGATCTTTGTTAATTTTTTTTGTAAGAAGATATTCTCTTACCTATTGTTCTATTCTATCTACTTCTTTGAAGATTGTTTTCTTCTTTAAGGTCTTGATGGATAAGAGTCCCCCATCTAGTGTGATGTGAACATGTTCAGTCTAAAACCTACCTATGATAGGTAAACATGTTTCATATCGTGGTCCATAGCACACTACTCTTTATTAGATAGTTATTATATTTATTTAGATCCATGGACTAGAGGTATATAAACAATTTCTTCGAACTTATGCAAATATCACCACTTGATCTCTGTGTACCTAAAACCACTAAACTCTCATCCTCCTCTTTCTTAATTTTCCCCTTTTGCTTCTACTACTAGTTTTTCCTCACAATCTTCTCACATACAACACTTTTCTTGTGAACATTATCCATTTTCACTTACCTTGTATATTTAACTTTTTTGTTTATAACATGTAAGTTTCCTAGGCTGTACAGTGATTGTTAGTGTGTCACAAATGAGGTCTACAGTTGATCATGCTTGATTTAGTGATGCATCTCTGCATGAAAAGTGAAAGTAATTACTTAAAATCGTGCATAAAGTTCTGATCTCATCTAATGAGGTTTAAATGTTCAGTAATCATTTGTCACATCCATGTTTAATCCTTGTAATAAATCATAACTTATGCATTATGTATGTATGTCATGTCTCACGTCCAACTTATGTGTCTAATATTTTGTCCATGTCCAAATCCATGAATTTGCTTACAAACATGTCTATTCTTTCAATTTTACTTCTCTATATAATATTTGTTGAATTTTACTTCAAGCACAAGGATGTCTATGATCTTTCCACTTATCCCTCAAGAATCATATATGCTAATTTTATGTATCTCTAAACTCGTGAGAAAGTATCTTATATGTCACGCTTGTAAAGGGAGTTTTCATTTATGCAATTAAATGTGATGTTGTAAGACATTGTCCACTCTGGAAGAGACTGCTTGTTCAAGTAACTAACAAAAGAATCAAAGGTTTGTGTTTATTTATCAGTCAATATGCCCCTATTGAGTTGAGAATAAACTCTAGCCATCTAAGATATAAAATATGAGTAATCATTGCTTAGTAATTTCTCATATGCATCATACTATGTTTTTGCCTTATATAGGATTCATATTTTGCTGGAAGTTTTGTATTTAGATGGAGAAATTTTTTATTTCCTAGATATAGTCAAATGGGATAATAAAATTCTTCCAATTATGTGCACTCACTACTACAGAAACGGCCTTTGGCGTCGGTCTTTTAACCCCATTTGGCGTCGGTTTCCGACCGACGCCTATGTGGGCGCCGCTAAAGGTCGAACACTTCGGCGTTGGTTTTTTAACCGACGCCTATTTAACCTATAGGCGTCGGTCTTTTAGTAGATAACCGACGCCAAAAGGGTTCGCGCCACAGAAAACGGTGTCATCTAGGACACTTTCTGCGTCGGTGATTTACTAAAAGACCGATGCCTATATTCCATGTAGCGTCGGTCTTTTAGTAGTTAACCGACGCATAAAGTGTCCTAGATGACGCCGTTTTCTGTGGCGTGAACCCTTGTGGCATCGGTTATATACCAAAAGACCGACGCTTGGTTGTTTAAATAGGCGTCGGTTCGATACGAATATCCGACGCCATTTCCAGGACTGCTTTGGCCACATCAGGCGTCGGTTATCTATAAATAACCGACGTTGTAGGTCTTTGCTGACGGTTTTCTATAAATAACCGACGCCTATTTATATATATATATTTTTTTTCATATCAGTTTGCAGGCCTGCTGTGGCTGGTCAGCAGGATGGGAACCTGCAGTTCATTTTTCTGAACTGCAGGTTTACGACATCCATTGATATCAGCCTACAAACAGGTCGCAAACCTGCAAAAGTCACAAGGAAAATTTCACACAAGTACATACATTCAGACATCAATTCAATTCTCACATTCACACATATAGAAACATTCAAATACATGTATTAACATTCAGAAATATTCATTTACAAAGTATCATTCATTATCGCTATCAACATCCCAATTATATCTTACAGTTGCCAGTGCTTGTATGGCTTTTGCCCATTCTTCTCTTACTTCATTTAATGCTTCCATCGTATATGGAGCATGTATATTTTTTAAGCATTTACCTATAGTGTGGTCAGTTTTAAACACCTGCAAAGAGAATGATGTATATATATAAGTAATAATATAAAAATAAGATTGATATATTTCATACTAACTAATGAGACTATATATAATACCTCATGTATGCTATCGATGTCCAATGCGGCATGTTTGATAATCATCTGCATAAATCGCATCACATAGTATGCGCATGCCCAGCCATTGTCTTGTGTAGCACACTATAAATTGAAACATACAAAATAATACAACTCAGCACAATTCACATCAATAATATATATATTCGAGTCGGGAACTTACTTGTACGTTCTGCCAATTTATTGGCTGGTTCTTTTTCCTTGGGACCGTTCCTCCAGCCTTTTGAATGCATCTAAACCCCTACATGTTAATATAACACAATAAATTGCATAAGTAAATAGTAATGTAATAAAAGATGTTAACGGATATAAAAATGAAATATTTCTCACCAGAATAATGGCATTCTCATTACGTGTCCAATTTTAGTGTTCAATGTACTCCCCGCAGGATTTAGATAATAAACAGTGAATGTCCTGGGGACAATAACTAGTAACTCCCAATGTCTACCGCTAGAGGTAAGAAGTTAACAATTAATAACTCAAAATGCAAAATAAAAATGGAATTTTCTTAAGTCCAAATTATAAATAAAGTAAACTTACTTGACATTGAATGGAGCTATTATTATCGTCTTCTTTTGCTGACCAAAAATTGTAAAAGCATCTATACAATATTGTTGAACATTATCAGGGTCTTTAGCTACCAAACTACTCAATGATGGAATCAAAAATCCCACATGATCAAATGCAAATTGTTTGCAATGATCTTCGACTAAGTAGCTGCAAAACATATAGGCGTATGCATTAATATATAAGAAACCAGATCACCGGATCTTACACAAGGTATATGGATGTATAAACAAGATCTCACCTTATCCATGTCTCTATCATTGATGTATTCAGCCAATCATACATAAACAGCTCAATAATATCTTGTATAAATAAAGAGCTATCGTATGATTGACCTGCATAATCTGCATCTAAAGAAATAATTATAGGGCAATGTATATTATGTGCCCGTAGCCAACATGCCATTCCCCTATAAGCAGGACCTAACGGGTATGTTAGGTCAGTTGGAACCCAATCGGGTAATGCGGGAAGTGGAGGTGGAGGCCTAGGTGCTCTTGGTGTCTTCTTTTTAACCTGTACATATAATTTCATATCAGTTGACATCATATGTACACATTAACAGTCTAAATCAATGTAAATTTATCTTACAATTTCAGTCGTGTAGACGACATCTTCTTTGGGCCACAATATGACCCCGCCTTCTGCCTCACCAAGTGTATCAATATCTGGGTGGGCATATGGCAGCGCAACTTCCCTCCAATCGGGTAACACACGTATCGGGCTCACACGAACGTAGCCCTGTGGCATTGGAGTCCCGTGAAACATTGCCCCAGGAAGGGACGGGTAAGCATGCGCCTCTGAAACAACGTAGTCTTGCATTCTTAAGCGGCATGGCTTCAATGCCTACAAATTTACATAAATAATATTATACATATATACATATCATCTTGAAAACATATCATCTTGAAAAGACTAGCTACAATGTCATAAACAATACTTACAGCAGACGTGCTAGGCGATGGGTCTCCAGGATTACTCACAGTCTGTGCATCAGGAGAAGAGTGGGTCGCCATAGGCGTATTGGAAGCCTGAGATGCCTGCCACCGCAACAATTCTTCCTTGACCTTCTCAGCAACTACATCGTTGACCTTCTTAGCAACTAAATCCTCAACTCTCTTATTCTCCTATACATGGATAAAAGAAACATTAGCTTCTTATTAATGAATTTCCTTTTGCAGTAACATTCTAAAAAAAGAATAGGTTACCTCTTCTTGAGAAAGTCCCGCTCTGGGTTTGCGCTGGGATGGCCCAAAGAATGCTTTGATGCCAACACCAGCGCCGTCACCTCTAACACGTCCAGGATGCTCTGGGTTACCCAGAGCAACTGTCAATTCATCCCTTGTGCCCTGAGGGATGAACGTGCCTTGTTTCCTCTGCTCGTGCAGCTCCCGCTAATCACCATAAACAGAAATTGGTAAGTTAACACCACAAATAATCAATATTCAAACGATTTCTCTAAGAGTTGTATTTTACCATTTTTGCAGCCGCCTCAGCAGTTACAGGCTTCTTTATTTCACCCTTCTTGTTTTGCCTGCCAGCTATCCAGATATCATGGTGAGGCATGGGTGTGGCAGACTCCTGAGTAGGAGCAGACTCCTGAGCAGACTACTGAGTAGCCGCAGACTCCGCCTGTAGTCTTAGGAAAACGCTTGCATAGCCTTTTGGACCCATAGTGTGGTCATGCACATTCAGTGCACGCCTTGCTTTTTGTGCGTCACTGAGGGCCTAGTTAGTATGCACATTAATGATTTGGTTAGTAGCACTAAATGTTAGTCTTGAATAGGTGAATACAATGTATATTAATTAAATTGGGAGTGACGCCTAATACCTTGAATTCTTCAGATTTTCTTGAAGCAACAAAATTTTCCCAATCTTCTTTGTCCAAGAAGTTCCATTGTTCAAGGGCTGACTTCTTCTTCTTATCACCCTCTTTTATGTATTCTCTGTTCAGATTTGTCCTATAATTCCTAAGCATCTTTCCAGCGCGTTGCATCACATTTTTACGATGCAACTTCTCATCCAATGCAAATAGATTCTGTAAAATAGAAATGTTATTAACTAGTATCCAAAATAGAATTGCAAATAATAGAATTTGTAATCTACAAAATAGAATTGCAAATAATAATAACTCATGCATTAATCCTTCCATATCAAGTCTTTTTTCCCTTGAGGAACTTTATGCCAATTATCATACTTAACACCACAATGGCTCCGAGTGGTACACCCAAGATAGTTTACAAAATTATTGCGCCACCAATTTGGATCCACTACCACTTAGCGCTAATAACTTCTTCAACAGAGTGATGCCCCTTTTCTTGTTAAGTGTTTGGTGCTGCGCATCAAGTTGCTCCAGTGCTTCAGTGGGTACAGGTGCATCATCAACCTAAAATTTGACAAAAATAAACACACTAAATTAGCCCAATATAGAAATATAGGATATATGACATAACTAGAAGATAATGAATTTTATAGAAATACAGGATATGTTTTTAGAACTTACATTAGTATCCTCACCATGCTCATCATGGACAACATGCTCATCATGGACTTCATGCTCATCATGGACATCATGCTCATCATGGTCAGCCATCTGAAAATGTCATTTAAAAGGCAAACATTTAGCATTTGTATTAACTAGAAAAAGGCAAACATTTAGCATTTGTATTAACTAGAAAAAGGCAAACATTTAGCATTTGTATAAACATACATGTCTCTAAAATTGTGATCTTTTATCAATTAACAATCCTTCATTGTGATCTCTACACACATATAAGTCATCATTAGCTTCAATATTTTTTGGAGTGGGCAACCCAACTGAGAATGGACTGGAGTCATCATACTTATCATAGTACTCTTCTTCATCTATAGGATCTTCAATGAACTGTCTGCTACCATGAAGAACAACCGACCATTTATCATTCGCAGGATCATCGATACAGAATATTTGTTTCGCCTGTGATGCCAATATGAATGGTTCACCCTTCTCGCCAATCTTTTCAAAGTTCACCAAAGTGAAACCCAATTCATCCACTATAACGCCTTTGGTGTTATCAACCCAATTACATTTAAAGAGCGGAATTTTGAAATCTATGTAGTCAAACTCCCAAATGTCCTCAATGATACCGTAATATGACATTTTAGCTTCACGTGGACTCTTATCCTTTGCACTTGCAAAGTACATAGTCGACGCTTGAAGTGTGACCCCACTATTTTGGACGACACTCTTATCATCTTGGCGCTTTGTGTAATATGTGAATCCATTAATGTCAAACCCTTCATAAGACATAACATCCGGTTTTGGTTTAAAGGCGAGGCATTTGATAGTTTCTGTAATATCATTTAGTGTTTGAGATAGTTGATGTAAGACTTTATCTTCAAACCACTTAGTAAAAGTCTTATTATGCTCTCTAGCAAGCCACATTGAACTTGCTCGAGGTTGTTGTCTCTTTATGAAATTGGTATGTTCCTCGATATAAACACTCACTTCATCCATATTGTGTAAAATATACAAGTGAGCTTGTTCCAACTGCTCACGGCTGATTACTTTCACCCGTGATCCCAAAATTCCTTTGCCCTCCTCAATATTCTTGTCATTATCAGGAGTGTCATTACCACTGAGAAATTCATTGCAAAAATCCATAACCTCTCTCGCCACATAACCTTCAATAATACTCCCTTCAGGCCGATAACGGTTTCGAACATCACCTTTAAAAATGCTCATGTATCATTCAAAGGGATACATCCAATGCAAGAAAACTGGTCCCAACATTTTCACTTCCCTAGTCAAGTGGACAACAAGATGTACCATGATATCAAAGAACGAAGGAGGGAAATACATCTCAAGCTGACATAGGGTAACAACCACTTCTCTTTGCAAATTATCGAGAGTATCAGGGTCAATAACTTTGTTGCATAAACTGTTGAAAAAGAAACAAAGTCTGGTAATTGCAAACCTTACATGCTTCGGCAATATAGATCGAATTGCCATGGGCAATATTTGTTGCATTAGAGTGTGACAATCATGAGATTTAAGACCTATCAACTTCAGATCTTTCATTGATACCAATCTACGGATGTTGGATGAGTAACCATGTGGCACCTTAACATTTACCAAGCATTCCCAAAAAGTTTTCTTCTCCTTTCTAGACAACGTGTAACAAGCGGGAGGTAAGTATGTTCTTTTATTACCCATTTCACGTAATTCTGTTAATTCTGACCTTATTCGCATTTCACGTAGGTCCAGTCTGGATTTTATCCCATCTTTAGTCTTACCTGGTATATTTAATAGAGTACCAATGATGCTATCACAGACATTTTTCTCAACATGCATTACATCGATACAATGCCTGACTGTCAAAGAACTCCAATAAGGAAGATCCCAAAATATTGACTTCTTCTTGAATGAAGAATTGTCACTCCGTGTGGCCATACTACATTGTGATTTCTTACCAAATTCATTGACAATGTCTTTTACTCTTTCATAAACAACATCCCCTGGTATAGGTTTAGGTGCACTCCGT
This sequence comes from Alisma plantago-aquatica, assembly GCA_963693085.1. Classification (NCBI taxonomy): domain Eukaryota; kingdom Viridiplantae; phylum Streptophyta; class Magnoliopsida; order Alismatales; family Alismataceae; genus Alisma; species Alisma plantago-aquatica. The sequence goes on along the minus strand of OY856411.1, from coordinate 76,156,722 downwards.
TCATCATTCCATCCATTGAATGTTTTGCGCTTCCTACGATACAGATGGAATTTTGAAAGAAACCTTTGATGACCAAGATATACAGTCTTGCCGCCATGTTTTAGTCTTATTGAATCAGTGTTTTCTTCACATATAGGACACGCTTTAGCTCCTTTGACACTATATCCAGACAAATTCCCATATGCTGGAAAGTCATTAATAGTGCAAAACAACATAGCGTGCAAACGAAATGTCTCTCTTGTTGAAGCATCATAGGTCATCACACCTTCAGCCCAAAGTTTCTTTAAGTCATCAATCAAAGGTTCAAGATAAACATCGATATCATTTCCGTGTTGTTTAGGGCCCGATATCAACAATGACAACATAACGTACTTATTTTTCATACACATCCAGGGAGGAAGATTGTATATAACAAGCATGACTGGCCAAGTGCTATGTTGGCTGCTCAATGTCCCGTACGGATTCATCCCATCTGTATAAAGCCCAAGTCTTAGATTCCTATCTTCTTCACCAAATTTAGGGTACAATAGATCAATCTTCTTCCACTGTGGGGAATCACACGCATGTCGTAGGATCCCATCATTAGTTTTCTTAACATCTGCATGCCACCTCAAATTCTTCGCATCTTTCGGATTTGCAAACAAGCGTTGAAACCGTGATATTATAGGTAGATACCACAACACCTTGCCAGGAGAACCAGTTTTGGACTCCCCCGAAGTCGTCAATTTATACCGTGACGCACCACATTTTGGACAATCTTTCAAATCTACTTAGTCCTTTTGAAATAATACACAATCATTCAGGCATGCGTGTATCTTCTTGGCCTCCATTCCCATTGGGCACAACATTTTCTTTACCTGGTATGTTGAGATTGGAAGCTCGTTTCCTTCAGGAAGCATTTCTTTCAACAAAGTCAACAATGAAGTGAAGCTTTTGTCGCTCCATCTATTGTTAGCTTTCAACTTATACAATCTCAACACAGCGCTAAGATTCGTAAACTTAGCACAGCCTGTGTATAACGGTATCTCAGCATCATGCACAATGTTTCTAAAGATAGGAGGTGGATCGGTGTGCTCTACCCTACAACTATCCAGCATCGCATCAACGATGTCTGCTGGAACTGGTTCGTTCACATTTACGTCATCGGAGGCAATTTCTTCTTCCACCCAAGCACTGCTATCGACATCTACTGGTTTCGATTTTGAAATCTCTCCATGCCAGTGCCATTATGTATAGCCTTGTACAATCCCGTTGCACATGACATGACTTTTGATTTCCTCACCAGTGTTGACTTTCAAGTTGTTACCGCAATGCCTACATGGACAGTAGAACCTATCTGTAGGTTTTTTCCTATGTTCCTCGGCAAATCTAATAAACTGATCAAGACCAGATATAAACTCTGGGGTGCAACGATTACGAATGGACATCCATGATCTATCCATTCTATGATCAGAGAAAACAAGTATATATTGGACGGGTTTCTAGGCCAACAAACACAATAATAGATATCTACAATGAAGTCGGACTCCATACAAATAGTATATAATTTAGTGATTATTCATTCTAATTTATACCAATGTACAAGTAATATAAAGAACAATGATTGTTCACATTCTAGGCCAACAAACACATGTAATGTCATTCTTATATATAATAAATGTGTACCACCTATCCCATCCTTGAACACCTAATCTCACTAGTAAGTGTATAATGTGTATTGGGTTTTCAAGAAAATTTCGGCAGCATTTCCCCGCTGTTCTCTAAGTACATATGTACTTAGAGAACAAATGGGGAAATGCTACCAAAATTTTCTCGAAAACCCAATACACATTATACACTTACATCCTAAGTGAGATTAGGTGTTCAAGAACAGTCTCAAACTGGGGACTATCCAAGATTTACTCCTAATGAGTAAATCTTGGACGGGTTTCTAGGCCAACAAACACAATAATAGATATCTACAATGAAGCCAGACTCCATACAAACAGTATATAATTTAGTGATTGTTCATTCTAATTTATACCAATGTACAAGTAATATAAAGAACAATGATTGTTCACATTCTAGGCCAAGAAACACATGTGATGTCATTCTTATATATAATAAATGTGTACCACCTAACCCATCCTTGAACACCTAATCTCACTAGTAAGTGTATAATGTGTATTGGGTTTTCAAGAAAATTTCGGCAGCATTTCCCCGCTATTCTCTAAGTACATATGTACTTAGAGAACAAACGGGGAAATGCTACCAAAATTTTCTCAAAAACCCAATACACATTATACACTTACATCCTAAGTGAGATTAGGTGTTCAAGAATAGTCCCAAACCGGGGACTATCTAAGATTTACTCCTAATGAGTCAATCTTGGACGGGTTTCTAGGCCAACAACATGGTTAATCCTAATATGTTGGGATCACATAATTATACTGGTAGGATTTTAATAGACATGATAAGTACCTAATCTATAGAGCATTATTAAATAATAAATCAAGAATTTAATAGTTTCAAACATGCAATAATTCACAATGCAATGTTATAAACTATAGGCAACATGGATAGATGAGACTAGAGTTCATATTAGAATAAAAATTAGCAACTTAGGACAAAGTGTGTTACCTTTCAATCTGTGTAACCTAGGGTTCATAATATAATGATTTACTTAATGTGATAATCATAAGGACTTTATAATTTTCATGAAATAAATAAACATCCAACATCTATCACTTATTCAATCTTCAAGAAACCTTGACAAACATAGGAAGTAAATACATGTAATCATAAGTACAACCACGTACCTTGATGGTGATCCATGCAAATCATACATTAATTCACTGAGTATATTATCCAAGCAAATAAGAAAACCAAGCAATTAACTTTTGTTGCATGTATATACATCCTAAAGTGCCACAAATCATATAATAACATTAAATGCCACTCAAGTCCTAATCTAGAGTTTAGGTTTCCTTATTATCCTGTTATCATTAGGGTTATTCTTGAACCCCCAATTCCTAAGTTCATTGATTTAATGACATAAAAAGATCTAGTTCATATTATGTTTAGCCATGATTATAAAACTATCATGTTATGATATTAGGACCACTTAAAGCAGATTAGGCACATTAAGCAAGCAGAGTAGGGAGCCAATTTCGCGCAAGCAGATTAGGTAAGCAAATTAGGTCGGCACATAAAGAACCAATTTTGCGCCTGGTTAGGTCGGAAGGTACCTGGGCAAGCAGAGTAGGGCGAGGTCGAGCTGGTTGAGTACGTGGGCGGCGGCCGGCGAGCTCCAGAACCAGTGGCAGCGACTCCGACGAGCAGGGAGCGTCAGGCGGCGGCAGGCAGGCAGGCGGCCAGGCGGCGGCAGGCAGGCAAGCGGCGGTGGCAGGCGGCGGTGGCAGGCAGGCGGAGGAGAAGGAGCAGCAGCACAGGAGAAGGGGGTGCGGCGGAGAAGGGGGCGCCGGAGTAGCAGTGGCGGCACGGCGGCACTGTCGTGGAGAGGAAGGAGCAGAGAAAAAGGGAAATCGACGGCGACAGAAGAAAAAAGGGCTCGCAATGAAACAGAAGAAAGGGGAAGAGTCGGGCATCGCGGGTTATAAAGTTCCAAAATAGCGTCGGTTGTTTTACACAACCGACACCTAAACATCTTTAGCGTCAGTTGTTTGCAACAACCGACGTCCAATTGGATGATATTTTCATGAAAATGTTTGGCGGGAACCACCTTCAGCGTCGGTTATCCTTGTATAACTGACGCTGAAAGTGACACTTTCCGCGCAAGTTTTCATCGCACATAGGCGTCGGTTTTCTACGTATATAACCGACGCTGATAATGACACTATTTTTTTTGATCGAAATATGGATTTCGCGGGCGACTTTAAGCGTCAGTTTTTTATAAACAACCGACGCTTAATACAAAGTGGTACCCGTGTCTGGCTGGTCTTCGAATATAGACGTTGGTTTGCTTAAACAACCGATGCCTTATATGTTAGGCGTCGGTTTTCCTTAATAACCGACGCCCAGAAAAGTGACACTGAATGCTATTTCTGTAGTAGTGACTATAGGAAGTAGTGGTGTGAATAATGTCTTAGCTCTCAATATGTAAAGCCCTTAGGGTGGCAGCATGTAATGAAGGGATGAGGTAGGTATTTTATTTTTTGAATAATGTCTTTGATCTCATATGTAAAATATACTAAATGTGGTACAATGATAGCTATTGAAATTTGAAACATTAGGCATCTCCCTTACTACTTTAACATTATCCACTACAGTAGAATCTACTTGTTCAAGTAACTAATGAAAACATCAATATGCCCCTATTGAGTTGAGAATAATCTCTAGCCATATGAGATATACAATCTGAGGAATTATTACTCAGTAATTTCTCATATGCATCATAATATGTTTTCATCATTCATATATGATTCATACTTTGCTGCATGTTTTGTATCTAGGTGAAAAAAGTTTGACTTCATAGCTCGAGTCATATGCTCGCAACCATGCTTATTTTAACTCAATGATCATCATCAGTGACATGTGGACTGCTCAATCACTCAAGGCTCTTGGGATTGGACCCAAACTGATATTTGATTAGCAGTAATGGTCTGGAACTGATTCTAAGCTTTGTTTATAAGATTAGTGATAGCATAGACACTCCTTTATGAATGATGGAAAGATTTCAGAGTTGGTTGGTGATGCACAAAGGTAGGGTGGCAAACATAGGGTGGCAACATGTAATGGAGGGAAGAGACATGTAGATTTAAACTTCTCAGTGGCTTTCACACCATATAATCCTCATCGGGATATTCATATGTTCATATACAACAACTAATAAACAAGTTCTTTTCACTATTTTTCAATTTACTACATTAATAGTGCCATGCATTGACTAATCACAGCCTCAAGGCATAGCCTCAACAAAGATGACAGTATCTTGGGGGCAGGGCACAACCCTGGTAGTAGTTGTGGTTAATGCTCACTTGAACATGAAGCCATTTTTAATTGATCTATAGATAATAAAATTTTAATGAATGTTAGTGTATCCCTTTCCATACACACATTTGTGAAACCTTTTTTTCATGTCCCAATTCCTCTTTCACACTCTAGGAAGGAGATGCAATCAACACTTCGTATGGGGTACTGGTCCATGTTGGCTATAATACTCATTATGGTCATTATTACTGTAATGTTCGCACCTCCAATGATATGCGATATTCTTTGAATCATGATCAGGTATGAATTTATTGAAACATTAAGTTTCTTCATGTTCTTTTAAAGCTATTATATTGTCTATATCGTAGGTGAAAGCATGGTTTGCATTGGTCTTTTTTATGCAGTACTATTTATGTTGAATGGGTATATTAATCTGAAGCACACAAATTCTGAAGTTATTTTCCATATTGGATTGTAAATCTAGTGTTTAGTACTAATTTAGCATGCCCTGATATTGTGAGTTTGACATTATGTATGTCTTAATATTGGTTTCCTATAACTTATGCTCCATGATTAATTGGCTACCTCAGAAGTTATTCACATCTTTATGTTGCATGGTAGAAGAAGATATTTTCTAGACCATTACATTATCTACGTATGATAACTTCAAAATTTACTTGACTCGGTGATATGAGGGATGTACAAATCCCCCTAGTCCAACACTTCTTATTCTTGATTACATTAGAAGGCGAGATGATCTGTATATAGCATATACTGCAACAAGTTTCATGGTCTGTGTGAATGATTGGGGACAAATGTTTTATACAAGTGATTCACCACCAGGTTCTGTAGCTCATCATTGTTGAAGATCTAGTGTCCCTCTTTATCTTTCAACATGGGAATCTTAATGTTGCTCTGTCTCTTCTTGACATATGTGTGGTAATATTTTGTGTTGTTGTCTCCTTTCTTAAGGCAATTTATGGGAGTTTTCTTGCTTCCAACGCTCTTCTTTGAGAATTGCATTCATGTCAGATTTCAGTCTGGAACATAAATAGTTTTTGATCATTAACTATGTTGGAAGTACTTCTAATTCATAGTAGCATTAGTGTTTTCTTGGAGATTCTATTTTCATAGATCTAGAGGCATTGATGCTGATTCTTTGTTGCTTTTCCCAACTTTATAGGTTATTTTGAATATGTGTTGTACTGGCTAATTGTATTTATGTGTGTAAGCCCTTTCATTTTTCAAATTTATTAGTAAAAGCCCAACTTCATTACCCTATTATGAACTAATGGCTTTTTCGATGATGTTGTTGTTGTGATGTTGGAGTACCAACTTGATACCCTTATAATAGTGTCCCTAAATGGTGTCTGTGCTACTTCAAAAATAGTAATCATGGCTCCTTCAGTTGTGTACAAGTTGTTCAAGTTTGCATATAGGTCAAGATACACACTGCATTCACATGCCTCGTTAGTCATTATAAAAAATGCAAACAACATTGGTAAAGAGGAGATCAAACCATCTTTTGGGCCTTATAAAAGGTTATAAGAGAAATTCTACCTATGTTGTTCTATAATATGGTGTTCTATAATATGTTGTTCTATATATATGTTGTTCTATAATATGTTGTTCTATAATATGTTGTTCTATATATATGTTGTTCTATAATATGTTGTTCTATAATATATGTTGTTCTATAATATTCTATTCTATAATATGTTGTTCTATATATATGTTGTTCTATAATATATAAGAGAAATTCTACCTATGTTGTTCTATAATATATGTTGTTATATATATGTTGTACTATAATATGATGTTCTATATATATGTTGTTCTAATATATGTTGTTCTACCAAATCATTCAAGTCATACTTTTATATGCTGTTCTATAATATATGCAACCATGCTATGTAGAATTCTACCTATGGTCACTGCACAATTTTTGGGAAAATGGAGACAAAAGTTTTGGCTCCTCCGGGAGCTTAACCATATCAATAATGGTTTCAAGGCATGTTAAAATTCAAATACAATGCTTAGTTTCTCATGACGTTGTTTCTGGAAATTTTTGATGTTTGTTTCATGGATTAATGCTAGCAGAACACTACCATCAACTAAGAACATATTATTTGAAGTCTTGAACAGGTTCATCATTGAAGGGAGGTTTTTCAAAGTTCAGTTGTTGACTCTTGGGAAGGCAGTCATAGTGTGGAGGATTAGTAAGTGATCCCGTTAACATGTATATGCTGAAAAGTTAGAAGTTGCATGTGTCTACTTACAAGTTTTGTATTTGATTTCTTCTCTTCACATTGTGGTTTAACAATTTTGTACATCTGACAGTACATATTGGGGGCCACACAAGTGAATGAAGTCTCTTCAAGGTACTAATTTTGTCATCTTATTCTCATAGTAACCTTCATTTATTCCATGTATGGATTCTTATATGTCTTTATTAAACTATTAGATGATCTTTACCTTATGACATATATGAATATTAACTTCATCTCAGTAGATTTCCATATCTCCCTATTATATTTTATATATAGAATTATTTTTGAAGTGCTTTCAGCTACTCACATCCTGGAGTTGTATACTATTTGTGATTAATCTTGTGGTTCATTTCACTTTGAAGCATGATGATGCAACTCCATTTGAAGCCCAAGCCCGCCCAGTCACAACTGCAGCAACATCCACAGGTACAGTAGTGTATCTTGATATTTTGCAATTTGATATGGCTCTTTGCTACTATGAGAAGGTTGCATTGCATAGACCTATGTATATATTTGAATATCCACTATCAACATCTACAAACATAGTGACTAACTTCATAGGGACGATATTCCTTCTATCTCTCATTAGAGGGTTCCTTTCAGATTCTTATCTCAGGTGTTTTTGGACGATGCTGGCCGAACAAAAAGAGCTTGAACAAAAGAAGAAGACAATAAGGATGTTATAACTGGTCGAGAAAGACACAACTCTTTCGCAAAGATGTTAGTAGACCACAAAATCATTCATATATGTATATACTTTTCTTTGTACACATTGTGTAATAGGGGAAAGGTATACATCCTCCCCATGTACATTCGACGATTCATTATAAATGAAAGTAAGGTTGTTGGCATAATGAGCATCACTTGTTCTAAATACTACAATTTTATTACTAAAAGAACTTGTGTACTAACAAATTACACTATATATATATATAGTCGAACTAAGCATATATGTATGTGTACTAAATGGCACTACATATGTAGCTAGATGCATAATCAACTACATATATGTGTATATAGTAATTAATGCTTTTCCCTACACATTAAATACATATAAAATGTATTAACTTCATGTTTTTGCTACATACTGACTATATATGAAAGTGTAGTCATACATTTAGCTATAATTATAATTATATTTAAATATGTAAGGACAACATCTAGCTACGCTTTCAGATACATATGAATTTGTAGCGAATGAATCATCTAACTACATATTTGAAAAATATAGTTAAAGGCTTTAGCTATACGAGCATATACTACAATTTGTATGTGTAAAGAAATATGTAGTTAAAGCCTTTGGCTACAAAATATGGGGTTTTTCGCTACAATTGTTTTTGTAGTTAAAGACCATTTTTTTAGTAGTGAATTACCCCTTTAGAGGGTCCTATCTAGGATGTTTCATATCCTATCCATCAACCCACTCTCCATCTAAGTTCATCATGATAAATCTAGTATTTTGCATGTTATCATCCATTACAGTGAATGTGTCTATAAAGATTTGGATAACCTCCCTCTAAAATGCCTTCCATCTACTAGCTTCCTTCTGGATATAAGCTCCAACATGTGTAGACAAGTGAAAATAGACTCTGAGGATGTTTGATATATCATGAATCTTTATAGTTTGTAAGGTAAAGTAAACCTCTACATGACAAAAGTAAGAAACTCAAAAAACAGTAACCAAAATAGGGGCGGGTAGCTACCCACACGGGTATTAAAGATGGTCCCATATATATATGTATATATATGTATATATATATATATATGTAGATGTATATGTATATATATATATACATATGTATATGTATATGTATATATATACATATGTATATGTATATGTATATATATATATACACATATGTATATGTATATGTATATATATACACATATGTATATGTATATGTAATATATACACATTTGTATATGTATATATATATATATATATATATATATATGTACATATACATATACATATATATACATATATATATATACATATACATATATATATATATATATATATATATATATATATATATATATATATATATATATATATATATATATATAGGGTGTTCATTCATTGCCCGCGCGGGTAGCATGGATTTTGGCTACCCTGCAGCCAAAAAAGTAACTCTCCTAGCTAAGAAAGTAACTCTGCTGTAAAAAAGTAACTATGGTGTCAAAAAAGTAACTCTGCTGGCCGAAAAAATAACTCTATACAAAATATACAGCAGATATAAATAAGGACGGGTTTTTTGATTTTGGAGGGGCAAATGATATTATTTTTGGCTCAAATTTTTTAGAGAGCTAGACAAAATAGTCCTCTACAATTGCGAATTTTTTTTTTGAAAAAAAGTGATCGGAAGGGTGGGCGGGTAGCTACCCGTGCGGGTAATAAAGATGGGACCATATATATATATATATATATATATATATATATATATATATATATATATATATATATATATATATATATATATATATATATATACATACATACAATACAACACCCGATGTGCGTCGTCTCCTAGGGTTCAGGCGATAGTTTGTGCGACCCTAGCGATCGCGTCACCAACGCCACCGATCACTCTGACCGGCGGTGTCCACCCTCCTGCACATACCACCACCACCCCAAAACCCCCCCGAACATGATTGGGCAACAAGAACCATCTGAGAATGGTGCGGAGACTGGGAGCCAAGGAGGCAGTAGCGCCGCCGACGGGTGAGGAATGAAGAAGTTGTGGAACCAGGTTCTGAAGCAACCCTCACCGGCGGCCGAGGAGGACTTGGTTTTCGCTAGCTCGTGGATCATCGACGACTCGATTCTTGTGGACCTGGAAGTTGAAGAGTTTGACGCGATGAAGAATATTTGGGAACACACGGTCCTCCTATACACCTGGGCAAGAGGCCATACTACCCCCATCTGGTGGCATGGATTCGCCAGACATGGAGACCCAAGGGGTCGTTTGAGGTGATCTCAAAGGAGGATGACATCTTCCTTGTCCGGTTTGTGGCGACAGCTGATAAGAAGAACACGCTGGACATGGGCCCAAGGTTTTTTGATGCTCAGTTGGTCATGTGAAAGACTACTCGGATGGTGACGAGATGAACAAGGAGTTGTTCTCCTTGGTTCCAACATGGATCACGCTGCACTCCATAGGGTGTTCCTAGACAAGGAGGGCAGCCGACACCATCACGACAGAAGTAGGGAAGGTGCTGCACATTGACAACCGTTTACTTGAAGGTGATAACGCGAGAGTCATCATTGAACTTCAGGTTGATGGAAAGGAACATGAGTCAGTTTGGCTGAATGTTGGCGGGAAGGAGCTGATTCCGGTCTGCATTACCTATGACCTCATCCCTCCAAGGTGCTCAAGATGATGTGCCTTTGGTCACGGCGATGGCCACTACAGGAAAGGGGAACAGACGGTGACATAGACGGGGAAGCAAGTGTGGAAGGCCAAACAACAGCAGGATGAGGAAGCTACGGCCGCGAGCGGTCATGAGGTTGCTGCTGTAGACACGAGGACCATGAGCAGTGGGGGAGGATCTAATACTGCTATTGATACTGTCTAGTGCAATACTCCGTGAGAGCAGGTCGCAAAGGGAAATGAAGACGGTCCCAACCCAACTGGAAAAGAGGACAAGAGGCCTGATACTGCTGAGAAGAACCTTGCTAGAGGAGCTGAAGGTGGCTTTACCCCTGCATCAAACAGACAAAGACATCGACATGTAGGTATCCCAAAATACCAAGGCATGGGGACAATTCTTGACACCACGAATAGCTGTGGGGCACTATCAGACAGACAAGAAGAAGGAGATATTGTGAAGAATAAAGGATCAAAGAAGAAGGACAAATAGAAGGAGCAAAATAGGCGAACTAGGTCTACAAAAAACCCTAGATATGTCCATGATTCTCTGGAATATTAAGGGTGGGTGCAACAGGAATAAGAAGAAGGAAGTTCATGAGTTGATTGTTGTTAGTGGTCACTCGTTAGTTGTGTTGGTGGAAATGAAAATAAAGACTCAAAACAATAATAGTATTAAGTACATCTTTCCATAGGGATGGAACCACATGTCTAATTTGGAGTGTGGTGATGTTGCCAAAGTTTGTGTGGCATGGAAGCCCAATGCTTGGCAGGTGTCAGTGATACAGATGCCAGATCAACATGTCACAGTGGAATGCAGAAATAATGGTGGATTGCTGATATGGATGACGACTGTCTATGGTCACAATGATGGCAGTTCAAGACTTGTTTTATGCAGAGATCTAGTCGCACTTTCTTGACAGGCGCTGGTTCCCTGGTTGGTCATTGGTGATTTCAATACAGACCGGCTATAAGGGGAAAATAGGGGGAAAACACTTGCTACCACAACTAAGGTGGATGCTTTTAATCAGGCTATTGACAAGGTTGGTTTATATGAGTTACCTATGTTGGGTGGTGAACTTTTCACTTGGAACAATGATAGGGATCTAGAGCACAGAATAGCAAGAAAACTTGATAGAGCTTTGGTGAATGATGAGTGGATGAAAATCTTTCCTAATGTTCAGGTAAAGGCAGGAGGATCTGATAGTAGTGACCATGCACCTATCTCGGTTCAGATTACAGAGAAAAAGCAGAAAAGGAATCCTTTCAGATTTCTTAGCTATTGGGCTGATTGGAAAGGGTTTGATGATGTCATTAAGCAAGGTTGGAGCACTCAGGTGACTGGTAATCCTATGTATGTTTTTGCCAAAAAGCTGATGAACCCCGGGATGGTCCTAAAAATGTGGGCAAAGGAGGAGGTAAATATCCCAAATATGCTAAAAGAGACTAAAAGGGAGTGCAAAGATGTCAGGGAAAGATTGTTGGCTGATCCACTGAATCCTCACTTGATAGAGAAAAATAGGAAGCTAAAGGTGATGCTGGAAGATCTAAAAAAGGTGGAGGAGAAATTTATCTGGCAGAGAAGCAAGGAAAAATGGATGAATGATGGAGACCAGAATACAAAGCTCTACCATACTGCTGTGAGAAGGAGGGAGGCAGGTAACATTATCTCTGAACTTATTAATGTTTATGGGGAGGTGGTAAACAAGTAGGAGGATATTGAAGAACAAGCTATAAACTTCTACACGTCTTTGTACAACAAAAACTTCCCTGATGATATTGATGAAGAGGAGGTAGTTGACTGGAAGTACAGACTCACAAGCACCCATAATAACAACCTTACAAGAAGAGTCAATGAGCGGGAGGTGAAAGAAGCTCTATGGAGTATTAGAAGTAACAAGTCACCTGGGTCTGATGGTTTCAATGCTTTCTTTTACAAGAAGACTTGGGGAAATATAAAAAATGATCTGCTTGCTTATGTGAATTGGTTCATGGAAGGTGGAAACATGGTGAGACAGGTTAATCATTCTTTCCTTGTTCTTATCCCTAAAAAGAAGGTCACTTCTTCTCTTTCTGATTTTCATCCTATAGCCTGTTGCTTGGTACAATATAAGATCATTGCAAAAATCCTAGCTGCACGGCTGAAGATGGTCCTCCCTTATCTGATTTCTGCAAACCAAGGAGTTTTTTTACAGATAGAAGTATTAGTGACTGTGCCCTTCTGGATGGAGAATTTTTTTGGACTATAATATCATGAGAGGTAGTAGGAAGACCTGCCTCAAACTTGATGTTTCCAAAGCCTATGACAGTGTGAGGTGGGAGAAATTATGGTGGATCATGCAACAAATGGGTTTCAATGAACAATGGATTGCTAGATGAAACAATGTGTTAGGGAAACTAGCTATTCCATCCTGGTTATTGGCACATCTGCAGGTCTCTTTAGGGGTGGTAATGGGCAATGCCAAGGTGAGCCTTTATCCCCTCTTCTGTTTGTGATCGTCATAGAGTATTTCTTTATAAAGAAGCAGCAAGCTGAAGAACAAAGGGAAATAAAACCTTATACAGTCCATGACACAAAGGTAATGACACATCTGATTTTTACGGATGACGTTCTCATTTTTGTAGAAGCCAAGCAGCAATACTTGGAAAATCTTAAAGGCCTTCTGGGGAATTTCGGGGAGCAAATAGGGTTGTGTGTTAATGCAAATAAAACACATATTTTCTTGTCTAAGAGCTGCTATCAGATGGGGGACAGACTCACTCAGGATATGGGAGTGGAAAGCGGTGAATTCCCAACCAAATACTTGGGATTTCCTCTTGCAGGTGGCAATCTTCACGTCAAAGATTTTACGGAATGCATTGACAAAGTGGAGGAGATTATCAACATATGGCCTACATAAAAGACATCCATGGTAGGGCGCAAAACTCTGATTAAAGATGCCATAGAGGGTCTTCTCATTTTCTGGGTACAACAAGGTGAAATTCCCATATCTGTTCTGGATAGAATTGAAATGAAGATTACTAACTTTCTATGGTGGAGTGATCATCATCCTATGAAGTATTCAAGGCTGGCTTTTCCTACAGATGAAGGAGGGATGAACTTGAAGACCCCTAGAGACATTGCTAGATGGGGATCCATGAGAAGGCTTATTGCATTCCAAGAAGGCACATCTACATGGGGAAAGTGGATGAGAGACAGATATCCTAGAGGGCTAGATTTTACTCCAAAGATAAGAGAAGGATACTCAAGGTCCATCAATGTCATGAGGAAAATATGGATGCAAATTAAACACTTGTTTGTTGCTAATGATTCTGGAGGATGGCAGCTCAAAGACAAGAAGATTAGCTTATGGGAGGTGTCCCAGACTAGAGGCGCAAAGGACCCAGTGGGTGAACAAATATGGACAGATAGATATGTGCCGAAGTGGAGCATATGAGTTTATAAATTTATGCACAATATCCTTGTCACTCTTGATAGAATAAAGAGATGGAATTATGATATATCTACTGTATGCTTGCTATGTGGGGAAAAAGAAGAAAGCCACATCCACCTTATGGGGCAGTGCAAATTCACAAAGGAGATCTGGGAGTATTTATGTAGAGATTTCAGACTTCAGATTCAACTTATTGCTGAACTGAGAGGGATGCTTGC
>OY856411.1:76077500-76132500 GCA_963693085.1 Alisma plantago-aquatica | reverse complement strand
ATTTATATTACTGAGATCCATCTTGTAAGAATTAGATATATTTTTTATTGTGATAGTAGGATCCATCTACTTTATGAATAGTATACATGAGAAAGAATGAGATCAGTAATTCCACTTAACAAAGAAATGAAGAAGAAACCATCTAATGGAATACATAATCCAAAACTTGGAACCAAACTGTAATTATTTTAAATATGTTACAATCTATCGTCATTGAGCATATGGAAAAAAATATTTATATGTTGAGTTTCTATACCAATACTATATACCACATTACACATATTTTGAACATCATTAATAAGATGAAAACATGTGTTAAGAACACTAGTGTAACACTAAGATAAAAAAATTCTATTATTTTATGGCAATATTTTTATATAATATTTTATGTACTTGGTTGCATAACATATTAATAAATATGACATATTTTTAAGGATGTATTACGTTATTTTCGTGAACATACATTGGACATTTTCATCATATGAAGATCTTGTTTTTTGTCTAGTCGTCATATATTGAGATGTGAACAAGTACATTTAATGTGAGCCATTAGTTCCTTGATTTATAAAATTAGCTATATGCATAATTATATGATGTATAGTACTATATATTACTCATTAGTGGATTTATAATAATATAATATCTTTGGATTACTATAACAGAATAATTTTTAATTCGTATTTAGACAATATAGCATTGATTTCATCATATATAGAAATTGAATAAAATTTTATTTTCAAAAATGATGTTTGCTCCATCTAACTATTATTAGTGTTCACTTATTAACAAAGTGTTTTTACTATTTCATTTATTAATAGAAAACTAGGGTCCATTATCTTTTTCCGTACATGGTTACAATAAGAACTCATGGCAATATTCTATTTAGTTCCCACACATATATTTTTCATCCCCATTATATTCATAATACATGATTAGATAAAGAAGAATACTAGAAAAGTTAAATGATAAAGTTACCCATCACGCCGATTTTCATTCAATTTTATTTATATATCAATAAATAAGAACTATTTAAAGACATAGGTTGAGAAATCTTTGTTTTATGACTTGTGATTTATGTCATGTCTAGGATGAGTATATTTTGTTGCATTATTCCTACTTAATAGGTGTCAGAGTTCCACAAAAGAATGAATTGTGAATGGGATATCTCAACAATATTTATGATAGGGCTATTAATTTGTCAACAATATTCGGTAATATTTAATTTTCTTTAACGTTGTTGAAAATAGAATTCTATAGCAAACAACATCACTCCAGCTTTAATGAAAAAATCCATTTCTAAGGTTATTTGATCATAACAAAATAATTAATAAGTTTACACATTTTTGTCAGATGTAGTGTCTTTCCAATAGATTTCCAATTTTTTGTTCATATGACTCTATGTCATCAAAGAATCGATTTTGACATAAGGAGAGAGAGAAAGAGAGAGAGAGAGAGTTAACACAGTTCGATAAAGACACTAATTTCATAGAAATCCTTTTGTATTTCATTTCTATTCTACAAAACTTTTTCTTTCTGATACACATTGGAGGTATGTATTGGTTTACATAATCAAAATTGGTATTTACTTTCCTTTTGTGTGATAAACTAAGGAGTCAATGTGTTCAGCAGTGACACTCTTGTCTTGATCAAACATTTGAACACCCTTTCACTTCCATTTTCAAAACTTGTGATGCTTTTCTCCAGCTCTTTCAAGCCCATGAGTTTAAGTTCCAACTCGCCATGGCTCATATCTTTGGAAGATGCCAACTTTTTCTTCAATACGGAAGTCCACGAGGAGCATCCATGAGAGAAGGATGAAGCTGAAATAGCTGCAAAACCCGAAAATACAGCAGCAGAGGTAGAAGCCATAACCATCTTGGCCTCCCTTAAGATCCCAACTAGCTCTGCGTCGGCAGCTCCTACAAACTCTAGTGACCTGCTTGCGGAGTTAGTCAATTCACGGAGGGAAGATCCAAGCTTAGCTATCTCCTTCTCGGCCTTTCTCATGGCTTTGCAGTGAGATCCGAGTTTAGAGTTATCTCTCCTCCGGATTGCAGCTTGAGCATTGGATTGGATCTGTTGAACTGAGACAAGGGCATCTCGGAAGCGACCATAGGCATCAGCAAGGCAAAGGAAGTCGTCCAGTAGGCGTTCAGCCCAAGACGAGAAGCGGCACGAATGAAGGGACTGTTGCGTCTGGGGTAGCTGCAAGAACTCCTCGAGGACACCATGAAGGAGCTCCAGGCGACCCATACCTGCTTCAAGGAAGGTGCTTGAACAGGAATTAGAGGCAATCTCAGACTGCCATGAACGGATTGAGGAGATCTCGTCCTCGATTTGGGAGATGAGAGAGTGAGAGCTGCAGGGAAGGCTGATGGACCTCACATGGTAGGAAGCTGCAACCTTCTCCTTGGCCTCACATCTTGGGGATGGACCGGCAGGAAGGGATGAAGAACGGCGGAATCCTGTCATTGTGAACGGTTTTGAGTTTGAATGTTCAGGGTTTGCTTTGGCTCTGGTTTGTGTTCTGTTGGCAGCTTGCTGTGTGCTGTGGATGAGAAGGAAGTTTCGTGCAGGATGGTATATAAAGGAAGAGGGAAGACTCTAGTTAGCTAACCAAGAAGTGGTTAGATCGACACATGATGTTGATGCTCGATATCTAACAAGATCCATCAATACCGATGACTGTCTTTCCTCGAGGAAGCACACATGGTTTCTGGTCATATATCAATCTTTCTCATATGCCGATATGCGTCGGGGACAAGCCAGCTAGAGATGATACATTGGCCTTCACATATTTTATATATAACATGTGCTCGTAATCAGATCTGCACAGAGCGTGTCGCAAACGGGTCTGAACACGGCTTACATCTGGTTGCTACTTTGTCTGCTTAAGATGCTCCTGTTAAAACGTGTGAAGATGCATAGTATGCTAGCTGCGTATAAGTGAGTGGTTGGATCAGCACCTAAAGCTAGATGCTCCATGGTTGACAGTATACACAAAAGCCGATGGCTGTCTTTGCAGCAGGAAGCAAATGTGGTTTTCTGGTCTTGTAAGCTCCATATGCATCTCACGTTGACCTTTAACACGTAAGTTTCTTCTTTAACTCCTGCTCAGACAGCCAAACCTGTTAGTTTGGTTGAGTTTGTGACCTGGAGATCCAACTAATGTCAGCTTGTTGTCGGCTTAGCTGTGACCTTGAGAACAACTTAAGCACTGTGTGGGCCAGCGCCTATAGGAGACATGGTTGATTATTTATACTGGAGCATCGATGTATTGCCAACTTATGGGGATTCTTCATGTTTGTTGTTAATCTCAGCGGCCACTAATATATAATGAAGACTGCCGCCACGCGAGACACGTCCATAGAAATGCTTGAAATATTGTTTATGTTATGTAGGCCAATCTGAACAAGACTCTAGATGGTTTTACATCTCTGAAACCAAACATCATTGTGATCCTGGTGCCTGTAGAATATATACATGGGATTCTTCATGTCCCAGCAATGATGTTTGGCGCTTCATTTCAGAGTTTAACTCCAACACGTTTATGTAAGATTTTGTTCTTAGTACCAATCCCACCTCAAGAGAATATCACATCCATCAACACTTGCAACGGGCGAAGGGATATCTCCATATGCAACATGATGGCTCACGACATATATCTATATAGAAAGAGTGTCATTCTCTGCTCGCCCAAATTGTGGAACAAGTTTCTAAATTATTTTTGCAGCTAGCGCTGGTGAGCGGTGATTGCAGAGAAAAACGATGAGGAATTCCCTTGGCCCGCCATTCAATCGGTAGCCCGGCGAGCACCGAAGTGATGCCGCCCCCGTCTTGTGACCCATACAATCGAGATTCTGAAGAGAGCAGTAAGAAGAAGATGCAGGAGTTCGGATTAGAAAACAGGTATTTGGTTGAAAAATCTGATTTCTGTTTTGAATACTCCCTCGATTGAATAATTACACACACAAAATTTTCAAATATAAAACATGGGCCTTCAACCTTTCAAAAATAAACCATAGGCCCATTTGCCGAATAAATACCGTTAGAACATATACATGATAGCCAGCCCAGGACCGAGTCATTTAGGTGGGAATTTTTTTTCTGTAAGGTAGGCTGTTGTTAGTACATGTCCCCATCAGAAATAGTATACAAGATATGGTGATGTCTTTCATTCCGAGAACGGCCAACAAACTTGCTGATATCCTAGCCAAATGAGCTTCGAAGAATGTATGTCTTTTTGTAATTGGGGATCATGCCCTGAGTTCACCTCCGATATCTGGAGCAATGAAACTGGGAATCATGTAGAAGCGGGAAATTCTATAGTTAGCCAGACCCGGGTGCAGGATGAATAAAGTCCCCGGAAGGTATAAAAAAAAAATTTGGTCCGGTGGCAGACTCCATATCGAAGTACGATTGACGAATTTTATTTATCCGAGGTATAAGTTCCACCTAATACTTGGCAGGTGCACAAACATCTTATAAATGTGCTAAGATAAGTCTCCGCAACTTCCCTATGTTTCCTGTCAACAACTATTTTCTACTATAGTGTGTCGAGACAACAAATTTGGTATGCTATTTGAAATACGGTTGTTCCCCAACAATAACAGTGGAATGCCTAATACGAGTATCACTTCAACTACTACTTTCTACAATACAATGTGCGATACAAGAAGTCTTGTTGAGATGTAGTAGGATATTCCCCCGCAAACAGAATTGGATTTTGTTAAATATAAGTTACCTACACATGACTATGTACATATGAAAGTAGTCTCTGCTTTTACTAATGTTTTAACTCAACCACCAAATAAACATTACATTGTTAACATGTAAAACACCCTATTCAGGATCTGAGTGTAATAGGATGACCAGAAGACACCACAAATGCTAAACTCCCTCATTCAGCTCACTGTTTCTCAACTGAAGGAGAATCCTTAGACAATGTTTGGTACGCGGTGAATAAAGGGGAAGAAAAGGGAAGGGAGGGCAGGGGATGAGACACTTATGTTAGCGTGTTTGGTTAGCATGGAGAGGTGAAGGGAAGGAAAATACAAAAAATAACGTAAATATAAAAAAAATAGTGATGTGAAATATTGATATACAAAAATATTTTTATAAATAATAATTATGTTAATATTTACTAACATATATTAAATCTATAAAAATATTATCACAAAGGTGCATACAACAAATAAGGCTGTCAATTATTTTGGAATGGAAAAGTCTATAGATTTATAAAAGAATATAAGATTTAATGAACACAACATATGATTTTATATATTTTGTGTTGAAAGCGCTACACAAGAGATATTTTTTATAGAGGAAGAATATAATTTTTTATATATTCAAAATTATAGTTATAGAAGTCGTTTTTTTATTTTTGTATATATAAAAAAATTATTCCATGCAGTTAAGTGCTTCTCACCATAGTCCAACACATTTTTTTCAACTTTTTTTATTTTTATAATTGTATAATAATCTCAAAATTTTCAACTTTCATACCAAATATATTAATTTTAAGTTGCTTCTATGTTATGCATAAATCTTCTTTTAGTTTCATTTTTTTGTTAAATTATTTTTCCAAATTTTATCAAATACTCTTGTGTTATTTAATATGTCCAACCAAGTAACATTACACATTCATGACATACTTCTTTTATATCCACACTAGTTGGGGTTATATTAATTTCCCGTCGTAAAGTTGTTTATACTTTACATCTTGATTTTATATTTTATATTTTTTCCTAACCTTTCTAATATATTTCCCGCCAAACCTTTCCCCCTCCCGTTGTCTCCACTCTGATTCCGTGGGGAGAAAATTGGAGAGAACTGACTGAAAATATACTTAATTTGTTCCCCTTTGTTCCCCCCATTCCCCTCCCCTTCCTGTCACAAAAAGTTAAAACTGATTTGCACAAAGTACCAACATCAAAAAATTTGTGTTGTGATGATCCTTAAACTACCATATGTAATGTATTTCATAAACGTCATTCCTACAACATGTTCCATAACATACATGTTAGACAGTATATTTGTTCCATATGCATATACATGTACATCTGTCGACTACATACAACAAAGGCATGCAAGCCCAAAAGCATGTATCGATAGCACAACCACAAAACACATCGATCAATCCCCAAGACCTGAGTGTATAGGAATGACTCTAAGACTCTATCATCAAACATGCTGCATATCCACCTCAGCAACTACCGGTCTTGTTGCTGCTCCTCCTCGACTGCAAGATCTCTACTTCCTCGTGCACGGCCACCTAAAAGATGTGGAAACGCATAGGGTGAGACCAAACATCCCAGCAAGAGATATAAATCTCTATTAATGCTATTTAAGCACAAATAAATTACTAAAATAACTAAAATAAAGCTACAACTATAATAAACAGATTCAATTACTGATGTAAGCAGGACAATTATATTCCTCTAAGAATATTAGGTAACTCTAAAAAAGTAGTAGAACATTTTATAAACTAAGAGGAATATGAAGAACATGTACATTTTCTAGCAACCAAACTATACAAAAGCAAGCGAGGCCTCATCCAATGTTTTCATATTTGATCTTACAAGAGTACCACTATGAAGTCCTTATTAGTACCACACATGGTCAATGGAAGAGTCAGATTCCATGACCTTTCTAACACCTCTTGGCTAGCACGAGAATGACACTACAGTCTCACATTATTCAACTTGTACAAGTCACATATAGTCAATAGATGGATCGACTCACACATGGCCGACCATATATCACATGGGAACCGGCTCACACATGGCCATCCCAAAAAGGAGTGGCTCACGCATGGCCATCTGTATCTAATAAGGAAACTGAAACACACATGGTCATTCCATATATCACAACGAGATCGGCTCACACATGGCCATCTCTTAGTTATGCCAATTAAGTGTCTTTTAGCATCAATCAAGTTATAATGTAAAAAACCATAACAAGTACTACAAAGATAAGGGTATGGTACACCTTTCAAAGGTTTAAGACTAATAAGGTGTGAACTTGTCTCACTATCACCACATAAAACCTGCACACTTCCATTCACAAGACCATTATCACAGTTGCACTGCCACTCAAGGCTATCACTAGTGTCACACCAAAATGGGATATCAATCCCTTAATCATAGCACTAGAGGGTATCACATTACAACATGCATCAAGCCACCACCAAGTTATAGGACCCATTCACATCATTCCTATCTCACAAGTATTTCAACATGCCTCATAAAGGCTCATTCAACCAGTGTCACATCATACTCAACATAACATTCACTATCTATGATATTCAAGTTCATATCACCTACGTGGTTAGAAGTTGATAAATGATAAAGAGAAAACATCCTAAAACCATGTGTCACATCATTATCTCCACGCACCTCAATTATACATAGCCTTCATCATAGCATACCCAAACATTAGCATGCATTAAACCTACAAGGTTAGACGTTCACAACCAGAGAGAGAAATAGTCATATCATTATATTCGTTCCAAGAAAAAGAAGAAATCATGTCACATTACTCATCATTAGGGTTAGGGTTTTCCCTCCATAGTCGATTAGGGTTTTGAAGCTAAGTTCAACCACCAATCCTAGGTTCACCATCTCCCACCATCTTAGAGCATCCTTAAGGTTAAAGATTGGATGTTTCCCAAACAACACGTTGCATGGATTATGTACTACTCATACAAGGATATCATCATATGTCCAAGCCTACCTCTCAGCCACCTATCATCATGTCCCAACCACTCCATATAAATAGGTCGCAACCACACCACCTAGACCATGTCAGGACTGTAACACCTACAGTTAGGGTTTGTTCCACCCAAACATAGCACCTTTTCATGACATCTTGGATCATAGGTGTCTCGACCTCAAGAAGAGACATGGATGAATTGACCTGAATCCATGGCATCATGTCATGAACCAAGACCACATGTCCCGACCTATCTCAAGGATGTGTTACAAACAAAAATAGGGCAAGGTCAAGTCCCAACAACTCGGGCAACAACCTTACCAAAAAAGGGGTCAACATGACTATCAATCCTCAAGTGTTGCGACCTCCATCAACACTAGGTATAACACATCAAAAGGAAAGTATATCGACCAAGATTAACTATGGTCATGACCAACACGGGGTAGGTGTCTCGACCACTTTAAGGGATGATGTATTGGTCTCAAAATAGAAGATAGGACCAAAGAAAATGATCATGATCATGGAAAAGAAGAATCAAGCAAACGATCACCAAAAATTATAACTCATGCATCATGGATCCACCATGAAAGGATCTCATGCAAGATAGGTAAAACTATGTTTAAGGCACACAAAATAGAACCTAAACTCCTCATGTCCTCTATATACTCGTACATCATGCATGTGATCTAAACCAAGATAAAAAGGTAGAGGAAGATCACTATAACAACATAATCACCAAAATCGAGTATGTGGAATTAGTGTTTTGGATTTCCACCAAACCAAGCAATATATCTTCACCAAACAAGTTCTAGAGATCATCATCATCGACTAGAATATTAGGAACATGATTTAGAGAGATAGAAATCAACATAGAAACAATGAAATGTTCATTAATAGAGAGGTTAAAGGGTTATATCACCCTCCTTAAGAAGATCACTACTAAGGATTCCAAGCTCCAAGATTAAGGGGTCCAATCACACGATCCAAAGGTTGATGAAGCTCCACTAAAGGCTCCACTCCAACCACAACAATAACTCAAGAACAAGAAGGTACCAAGGTCAAAGGCAACCCAAGAAAAGAGGGAAAAAAAGCTCTAGGTGAACCAAAAGGAAAAGGGAGAAAGAAAGGAGAAACCTTCCTCACACTTGGGTCTACCTTGTCAAAATGGGGTCAACGACACTTTTGAAGAAGAGTCTCCCTCCAAAACTACCACCATGAATGAACCATGGTCTAGGGCCGAGAAAAGAGAAGAGGATGGAGGAAGAAGATCAAATAAAACACCATCAAGGAAGGTAAACACTTACCAAGGGTTGAATATGGGCTATGGTCACCACAAGAACCACATGCAAGAAGAGTTTGGTCACCAAGATTCAAGGTCGGATCTCCTTACTCCACCAAGCTCCAAGAACAAGCAAAAGAGAAGGAAGAAGATGGAGGAATGAAAGGGTAACAAGAATGGAGAGATAAGGGGTTATATAAGTAATAGATGAGAGAGAAGGTAAGGGATGATGTTTCAACACTCCAAGGTACCAAAGGGACACTTGTCCACTCAAAATACCAACATGCAACCACTTTAGCCTAACATGAAAGACATGGTGATACACTCTAGGTTGGGTCTCAACCACCTTGGTCACCCACATGGTCACGGTCATGACCCTCCATGGTTCACCACCCATGGCCGTGACAACACCATCCATCATTACTAGGTCAATAGAACGGATATCCACACCACCTACGTCGAGACTTCCTACAAGAAGACCACCATCTCGACCCAAGACCACCTTGGTCGTGACCCATACCATCTAGAGGGGGTGTCTTGACCGCAACACACACCTACAAGAAGACCACCATCTCGACCCAAGATCACCTTGGTCGTGACCCATACCATCTAGAGGGGGTGTCTTGACCGCAACACACACCAAACCAACCCTAGTTCGTGACCTAGGCCGAGACAACACACCACATATAGAGAGGTTGACAGACTCAACACTATAGAAATCCTAACCACCTCTAAGGGTGACACTCCTCAACCAAGGCTCAAACAAGGTGCCCACTTATTTCTCTCTCATCTAGATGATGTCAATAAAGAGAAGGACAAACTAGAGGTGGTAAATTGCACATCAACCCCCTACTTTAGGTAAATTGCATTTTACATCAAAACTTAAACACAAAGCACAAACAATATCCAAACAAGCTCAAACTTGAAACTTAAGCTCTCCACAAGCACTAATTTCATCTCAAAAGATTAGAGCAAGGTACTAAGAAACTTACTTAATCCAACCAAACAATGTTACCCCAAAACCCAGGTCAGGAGTCATACATAACAATACATAAAAAATAATTGAATTTTCTTAGAAGGAGAGTAGAGAAATAACAAAGAGAAGAGAAGAGAAATATAAGGACGGTTTACAAATTTGAAATCTTAAATCATAAATTGTTGGGATTTGTAGACTTATCAAATTGGCAGCCTTCTAATCTATGAAATTTGTTCTCTCCTTTTTAAAGAATTGAAAAGGAGAAGAGAAATTTAAGGAGAGTGTAAAGTTACTAATCTTATATTATAATTTGTTTAAATTTTAACACTTATCAAATTTACAATTGTGTAATTAGCGGGAGTTGTTCTCTCTTTTTGTGACTAGTACATACATGAATCACATACAATCATTATAGTAGGAAATTATTATCTAAGTAAAGAAATTCTTGTTTAGCCTCTAATAATTTGAACCAAACATTATCATGCAGCAAAAAATTAACAAAATCATTTTTTTATTCTAAGGACATACATGTTAAATGATATAAACATACTTTACTTTTTAAGAGGAGCATATGCACATATTTTGTGCATGTTAACAGCCATATAAGTATTCAATTAACATATATGGATTATGTATTCATCAATAAAATGAGTTAATATAGCTAAAAGCATGTGCATGGGTCTATACAATTTTTTAGGGAGATATATTTCCAGAGAATATATTTTATGCTGTTGTCAAATTATTATAGATGAAAAAACCCATCCAAACTTTTGAGAAATATAGTAATAAGAAACATCGTAATATATAAAATTCACTTAGTACAAAAATGTCATTCTTTGATAAGTGTAGAAGATGGAGCAAACTGGTTACAATTTGCATTTCATGGTTACAATTTTACAATTTGCATTTCATGGTTACAATTTTACATTTTGGCTATAAATTTTACTCCAGGTTAAAGTTTGAGGCAGTCATTTTTTAAAATTGCATTTTTACTATTTCCAGCAAACACAATATAACATTGAGATTTTTCTTACCAAGGAGTCTTTGTATTACAAATTTGGTTATCTCCTTACAATTTGGTGCCTTTCTATTACAAAATTGGATCCATAGGTATTTGTAACTCAACCCGAGTAACAAGTATATGTCTTATGTATGTGTATCTTATATATGTATGTATATGCCTGTATGTGTGCATCATGTGTGTATGACACTCTCCGTTGAATATATTTAATTTGTGATTTTCTTTGTCACATAGATTTCTCTCACTTGATAATATATAGGAAATTCAAGCTATGAATGGTATTTTTATTGAATATTTTATAGTCACAATACTATGTATTACTAACTAGAAAATTATTTCCCACCAAGCCTCCACTCATGGAACAAAGGTCAGGGTCATGCCTTAACCAACAAGTTGTCATTAGGGATTCTGGTATTTGTGTGTAGAAATTACACCGTAACCATTATTATTTTTTATTTTAGTGATATATATATATATTTACTTACAAAAACAATGCTTAACAACTAAGACTTTTCCTACTACATTGTGATCTTCAAATCCTCTGGGTATGTGGATATATGCATATCCTCTCCAAGGATATTAAAAAACCACTTTTCCATCTTATCTGCAAGCTTGTTAGCCTCCCTTCTTACTTTAAGAATGTTGAAAGAGGTAAACCTTATTCTAAGTATCGTAATCTGTTACATGATGGGTGTAACACTTGAAGTTAAAAATGTTGAGAATCATCCAAGTAACAATTTGAAAGTTCATAATATGTTCATAGAACATACCTTACCTAACCTCTTCTCCATGCTTCCAGAGTATCCCTAAAGATAGCCAACAATCACTACAAAAAATAGATGATTTGGCTACAATTATTCTAACTATGTATATATTACTTGTAGCTATAGACTACCTTTCTTTACAAATTATAAAAATGTAAATGAAACAAACATAGTTAATCTTAATAACTACAAAGCTATCCACATATCCTATTTTTCTACAATTGTTTCACCCCACCCCATCTCTCTCCTCCCCTTCCTCGTCCCTGATAACCAATAGGCTGAAAAAATTCAATTTTACGCGCGTTACACCCTCATTTCAATATTGGCACAGTGAATGGTCAATATTCCCTCCTCAAAATCATTCGCGGTGCCTCAATTATGCACACACTCTATCTCCCGCACCATCCACTCCGATGGTTCCCCCATTCATTGTTCTCTATCACTCTCAATCTCACCCCCACCCACCCCATCCCTGCAACCCTCAAACTATTCGCTCTCTCACCCTCTCACCCTCTTCTTCCCCCACTTGATCTCCTCCCCTTTGCTAGCATCTAGCCTTGTGGAATGGAAAAAAGGTCCTGCAAGGATGAATCCCTACGAGGAAATATAACAGAGGAGAAGCCACACCCACAACTCTCTGGCAATTGTGCAAGGCAAGTTGGAGTCATGGTCCTCAAGGACTAGCCCACGTCGCAGCTCCTGTCACAACACCGATGACAAGTTTTGACTGACAATTATGTCTGGCATGACTAAAAGTGCTATTCAGGTACATCAACCCAAAAATTAGGATAAATCTTGACCTCCCCCCTCCCAATTTCCATAGAAAATGGTAATGGTAAGTTTGAGCAAATATTGATTTATACTTATCATTGTCTAGTATAGTCTTCTAATATTGTACATTGCTTTCTTATCTTTGGCCCTCAAGAGAAAAATTCCCTATCCATCATCACTGACCATTTGGAAACTTCTATTATCAAACCAAACTTTCCCGTGACCAGTTTTACCCATGTTCTAAAATTGCAAGTCATGCAACAAGAACGGTTATTTTGGGAACTTAGTACAGCTTGACTTATTTTCTTTCAATTTGAAATATCCCATTATAATCAGATAGTTTATTTCTCTCTACTCATATGATCTCACTGTTATATCCATAGTGCTACATAATTTTATATAGTTGAGGAACACAATAAACTTTACATTTTAAACTAGATTGGTGGTGAGGCCCAATGGCCCTGATGAGTTAAGGAGGAATTTTCTAGGCAGCTGGTGTCCTGTGAGATAACAGATGTTTGATGCTGTAAATTGTACCAAAATTTGTTCCATACCTATATTTTAAGTAGGCCTCAATATTTTGATTTATTGAAACACTAGATGAACATGTGTTTCAGGAATTAGTTATGGCATGTCAGTAGGCATTAACAGGTTAAATCATAGAATTCCAATGTTACAATAAATGTTGAACTTTCTGGTGATAGTTTTGTATGAAGTTTTGAGAAAAAGAAGATTCAATGAATATCATGTTATTTCCATTTCTTAGGTTACTAATGAAGAGCTACCGTAGTGCAATTACTATGCCAAATTGGTCCAGCTTATAAAAAATTCCTCAAAGTTATGAGTACTGATATAAAGACTATAATGTTGATGATAAGTGGTATGCCAATTAAGAGCTTTGGTCCAATTATTTTTTTTGGAAGATGGTTTGAATGGCTTCACTTAAGTGTGGCTTTGCCGGAAAGGGACATGAAGATTGGTAATGTACTCAGGTATTTGATAAATGCTTTCTCATAAAGAAAATCATACTTTCTTTTAAGGGGTTTTCTGAATATGTTATGGTTTAGCTCAGTCTTTATCTTCTTTCCTCTTGTTGATCCCTGTGTTTTGGCTGCTCTATAGAAGTAAGACCTACATGCTTCATTTTTTCTGGTCTGAGTTTGGCTTGCAGATTTATTTTTATGATGGCATCCTTTCTAGCCTTGAGGTTTAGTGTCTGGTATTGGTATAGATAATACCTATCCCTTTATTAGTTTTGCTCGTCGAGAAGTGAGCAACTAACTCTGAAAGAAAATCTGACATTGGTTTTCTGCCACTTGACTTTTTGAATTATTTTGGACTTCTATTTCAAATATTTGAGGCTCTTCTGATTCACTTGTGGATCTAGTGGCTTGACTATTTGAGGCTACTCTTAGTTGATGTTTTGGCATGTTGACAAAGTTGTGGATCCTCGAGCTCCCTGTGGACTAGTCTCAAGAGGACCACAGTATGTCTCCTAGAAAAATGATTGGACCTCTCTCTATTTTGATATTTTTGGTGGTCCCAATTTTGATTTTGTTCTGGTTCCCTTTGGTTTATTTTTTATTTGTCAAGGATTTTAGGACATTTTCTACCCTGTTCTTGAACTAATTGTGTTCATGTGTTGTCATGTTTTGAGTCTGTTGGATGTGCCTTGAAATGATGGTGTTTTGCTAAGTCTTTTGCTTGTGTCAGATTTGTGTTATAAGGTTTGTTCTTGAGGGATCTTCCTTCATGGAGATGATGTTTGGGCACCATTAAGACACGGTTGGTTCCTTTGTTTCTTAGACATACTTTTGTCCTACTGCTACAAAACAACAATGTCCACTGATATAATCTTGGTTTGTCTATTGATGGGTGGATAAGGGTGTTAGATAATATTTTATATATGTCTTTACTATATTGTCTTATTATTTTCATATTCTGTAAGGACCTTTCTATAAATGTTTATTCTATAAATATATGGAGTACACACAATGTGCACCTCAACTCTTTCTGCTCATTCAAGATGGTATCAGGGCAGGAACGTTAGCCACCACCTTCCCCTCCTCTCTACCCTAGCCCCCCCCGCCCCCGCTCGAGCAGCCCTCCCGCCACCCACCGCCACCGCGGCAGGCTACTATTGCAGCCGCCGGACGGCCGACCCTCTACCGCCGTCGTGGCCCTCTCCGGTGGTCGATAGCTTTCCTCCGGTTGGTTGGTGTGACATTCTCTTGGTTCCATCTTCCGTGCACATTTTGGTCGGTTGATTCTTCAGCGGATCTGTTGGTGGGCTTCTGTCTAGGAAGTTGACAGACTTCCGTGCTTCTCTCTCTCTATCTGCCTGTACAGGCCCTTGAGCCACCAGGTTTCCTGTTGCGCCTAGGCGTATAGGCTGGCCCTTTCTGCATCTCTTCTCTTCCTATTACCGTCTAGTTGGAGGATCTAGACGACCTTCTGTTGCTACTTTGTTTTCTGCTTCGTGTTTTTTGGACCCTTCTTACTGCTGCATCTATGGCTTCTTCACATGAGGACTACCACTGTCAGGTGACAACCGTGAAACTTGATGGCCGCAACTATCCACACTGGGTGTATTCTGTGGAGATATTTACAAAATCCCAGGGAAAACACTCGCATCTTACTAAAAATCCGCCACTTGCCACGCCTGCCACTGCCGAGTCCAAGGAAAAGAAACTCTATGATGACTGGGTCAAGGACGACTTTACCGTGATGACCTGGATTTTGAATAGCAGTGAGACTCGCATTAGTGTTACTCTCCTACACCTTCCGACGGTGAAAGAAATGTGGGATCAGCTTGCGAGTACCTACTCCCACAGTAAGAACCCAAAGAAGGTGTTTGATCTGAACAAACAGCTGGTTCGTCTACAGTTTACTGGATCAGACATTGCAGACTATTTTTCTACCTTCAATGGTGTATGGGCTAAACTTGAGACGTTACATCCTCTTTCTACAGACTTGGCAACCACGCAGCGCTAGAGACAAGAACTTCAGGTGATCTAGAGTCTTTGTGGTCTTCCTGACTCCTATGCTGGAGTGGTTGACCATATTCTTGTCAGTGACCCTTTTCCCACGTTGTAGAGTGCCTTTCAATGCCTTCAACGATTGTTGGCTTCTTCTATTGATGTGTCTACTAATATACCTGACCCTACTGCTCTTCCTGCCATGGGTGACAGGGGTCGCGGTCGCGGTTGTGGCCGCCCACATACTGCTCCTAGTCGGGGTCAAGGATCTACTGGTCACAGTACTTCTGGCCGTGGCTCTCCTGTTGACTCATCTACTGGCGTCACTCCTCAGCGGTATTGTGATTTCTGTGGCCGTAATAATCACACTGAAGACAAATGTTGGAAGAAGCATGATAGTCCTGCATAGGCGAAAGAAGCTACAGAGGATACTACTCCAACTGCACCTACTGCCTATGCATCTGACGCCACTGCTCAGTTTATTCGCTCAGAAGTGGCACGTTTACTACAGGAGTGGACTGCTTCCTCCTCCTTGGTTGGAACATCTGGTGCTCATGCTGCTACCTACTCGGGCTATGACTCTTCCTTTTTGAGTACATCTTCTTCTACTGGTAATACTAAATAGGTGATCAACTCTGGCGCCTCGTCTCATATTTCTGGCAACCACTCTCTTTTTTCTAATATGCTTATACCCCGCTCTAAGTCTAATGTGATGCTTGCTGATGGATCCAAGACCACGGTCGCTGGCATTGGGGATGTCTTTTCCTGCATTCTACTTTATATGTGCCAAATTTTCCTTTGCATCTGTTGTGTGTCAACAAACTTGTTAGAAGTCTTAACTGCAATCTGACATTTGCTCCGGGTGCATGTGTTTTTCAGGACCTTCGCACAAGGACGAAGATTGGTGGGGGGCATGAAGGACCAGATGGACTCTATTACTTGGATGATCTATGATAGCTCAACAATTCTGTGTCTGCATTGGCTCTATTTGCATTTGTTTATGCACTACAGTGGCATTTTTGGCTTGGACACCGGTCAGCAGCAAAATTAAAATATGTGGTTCCTGGTGGTCGTATGCCTGTATTTAACTATGAAGCTTGTCAATTGGGCAAGCAAACTAGATCTGTATTTCCAAAAAAATCTCAGATTGCTAGTACTGCTGTGTTTGATTTAGTACATGCTGATGTATGGGGACCATGTCATGTTTCTAGCTTATCTGGCTTAAATATTTCATTCTGTTTATTGATGACTATTCTCAGGCTACATGGTTATTTTTGTTAAAAAACCGATCTGAAGTGGTGCCTACAATTAAAATTTTCTTTGCTGATATTAAGACACAATACTCGATGCCTATTAAAATTTTTAGAACTGATAATGCATTAATTAGAATTTGTTCAACGCTCCGTTGAGGATTTCTGTCGGTCTGTGGGGACGATTCATCAAACTTCTTGTGCGTATACCCCCCAACAGAATGGTGTGACTCAACGGAAAAATAGGCATCTGCTTGAGGTTACTCGTACCATTATGATTCACTCTAATGTTCCCAAACATTTATGGCCGGAAGCTATTCTTGATTCATGTTTTCTGATAAATCGCATGTCGTCTTCTGTCATTGGTAATAAAATACCTGTCCAGGTTCTTCAACCAAATGTTCCACTATTTTTTGTTCCTCTGCGGATTTTTGGGTCTACATGTTTTGTCTGGATGTTGGGTCCTAATCAAAATAAACTATCCCCTAGAGATACTAAATGTGTGTTTTGGGGATACTCATGGACTCAAAAGGGATATCGTTGTTATGATCCTGAAAAAAAAATGGTTTCTGAGTAGTGATGTGGTATTTTTTGATGATACTCCATACTATTCCTCGAAGGGGACACGTCTGGGTCCGGATTTGATTTCTGCACCTCTGCCTATGCCTTGTGATTCTAATAACACTACTAAACAATATGAGATAACTACTAGTCCTCCTTTACGTGTGTATCAATGCAGAAATTAGACTACTTAACCTCCTGCTGATAAAGACCCCCCCACTACACACCAATCTTCTCCTGCTGGTCCTGCGCCCACAGAAGTATTTTTTGACCTTGATGTACCTATTGCTCTCCGGAAAGGCACTAGATCTTATACATCTCATAATATAGCTCATCATGTTTCTACTGACCATCTGAGCATTCATGTTAGCAATTTTGTCACTGCTCTATCTGCTATTTCTGTACCCAAAAATGTTGGGGATGCTTTACAGAGTCAGGCATGGACTCAACCTATGACAGAGGAGATGGCTTCTCTCACTGACTGAGATGCCTGGGATCTTGTTGGTTTATACCATTAAATGTCATCCAGATGGGACCGTAGAACATTTGAAAGCTCGTCTTGTGGAGAAAGGTTACACTCAGACTTATGACTTTGATTATTTTGAAACCTTCTCTCCTATTGCTAGGCTGAATTCAGTGCAAATTCTTCTGTCTGTGGTTGTTAATCTGGACTGGCCTCTCATTCAACTGGATGTCAAGAATGCTTTTGTTTATGGTGATCTTTAGGAAGAAGTGTATATGGAGCAACCACCTGAGTTTGTTGCTCAGGGGGAGTCACATGAAGTCTGTTGTCTCAAGAAATATATCTATGGTCGGAAGCAAAGCCCTCGTGACTGGTTTGATAAATTGAGCACCACACTGTCTACTTGTGGGTTTCTTAGATCTCATGTTGATCATTCTGTGTTCGTTAAGAAGACATATGTTGGTATTGTTGTTCTTATTGTATATGTTGATGACATTATTCTATCAGGAAGTGATATTTCTGAAATTAATGCAACCAAAGCCTACCTCTGTAAACATTTTGTTACTAAATATCTGGGAAAACTATGATATTTTCTGGGAATTGAGGTGTCAAGGACTTCTAGTGCTCTTGTTTTGTCACAACGGAAGTATGTCTTAGATCTTCTACAGGAAATAGGTATGCTTGGAGCTCGACCTGCTGAGACACCACTTGACCTCAATGTAAATTGGGATGATGCTGATTCACCTTTGTATCCAGATAGTAAAAGATATAGACGTCTGGTTGATAAGTTGATTTATCTTACTGTTACTAGAGCTGATATTTCTACGGCAGTTGGTCATGTTAGCTGATACCTTGATAAGCCTAAACAATGTCATTGGGAAGCTCTATGTCATATTATAAGGTATCTGAAGAATTCTCCTGGTAAAGTCTTACACTATAAAAAGTGTGGTCACTATTCTCTTAAGGGCTATTCTGATTATGATTATGTTGGCAGCAAAATAGACAGGAAGTCAACTTCTGGCTATTGCACCTATGTGGGAGGAAATTTAGTCACCTGGAGGAGCAAGAAGCAAAATGTGGTGGCTAGATCCAGTGCTGAGGTTGAGTATCGTGATATGGCTCATACTGCTTGTGAGCTTATGTGGGTGTAATCCCTTCTGAAGGAATTTCATGTGTCTTTATCTGATCCTATTCCTATGCACTGTGATAACAAGGTAGCTATCTTTATTTCCAGTAATCATGTCTTTCATGAGCAGACTAAACATATTGAAGTTGATTGCCATTTTATTCGGGAGGCCATCATGTGTGGACGCATCTGTACTCCCTTTACTCGCTCTGAAGACCATATTGCTGACATCTTCACCAAGCTACTGGCTAAGAAGAACTTTTGTGCTCTTGTGGACAAGTTGGGCATGATCGACATCTATGATCCAACTTGAGGGGGAGTGTTAGATAATATTTTATTAATGTCTATCCTATATTGTCTTGTTATTTTCATATTCTGTAAGGACCTTTTTGTAAATGTTTATTTTATAAATATATGGGGTACACACAATGTGTACCTCAACTCTTTCTGCTCACTTAAGAAAGGCTACTAAATGTTTTTATGTGGAGGGATTTTATTATAGATGGTTTTCATTATGGCCTTAGATTTGTAACATATGTTCCTTAAATTAGCTGAGCTAAGAAGATCCTATCTAAGACTTGAATTCAGCTTGTCACTATGTTTGTATTTTCTGAACTGTTAATGCAGTTTTTGAAAGGGGGGTATGAGTAGCTCACACCATCTACCCATCTATCCCATCTACAAAAAAATCTCATTAGTTCCCCCACATAATTTTCCTTTAACTACCTAAATTGTCATCATTAGTTCATTTATATGAATGATACTTCCCATTCAAACAATTTTCTTTTATTAGGACTGCTTATTGATGTGGAGAACTTCTTGGTCTATATTTCTTTTTGCTCATTATGTTGGAGTAGAAATAGGAATGGAGCAAATCATTATGATGGGGTAGGAATAGGCATGGAGCAATACACATGTACTACAATCTATGTTGTGCATCCATGATGATGTTTAACCTATTTGTGTACCTTAAGTCATGTGAATGTAGGATTGTTCTTTTGATGTAGTTGTTTTATTATGTATAACTCTTTTTAACTAAAAACTTTGTGCAACTTTACAACTGTTTGAACTAAAACGTTACAAGTCTTTGGTTTAGATCTATAGAAATTAGGAGTTTTCAATCATTTTATGCTTTCTGTTTTGTACTATGTATCGGAGACAACATTTAACATCAATGGTGTTCCATGAATGGTGTGGATCTGGGATTCTACACCTGATGTTATAGTTTGAAAGTATATACAACTCATTGAACTCAAAATTTTCTGTAATTAATCGCTTGTCTTGTAAGAATACTAGTTTTATGATCCTTAGTAGATAACTCAAAATGGTTTCTGATTTTGGTCCAATGATCCCTTGAGTACATTTTTTTCTTCCACGCCTTCTTCAAGATGAGATCCACTTATTGTTGAATCATTTGACATGTTCTTCCAAATGAAGATCAACTTACTAGAAGTACACAATCACCTTTACTAATTATTTTTCAATCAATTTCCACTATCTATAATGCACATTTTACATATTTTTTTTGTATCCCAACAATTCATTTGATGTTAGTTTCTAAGTTGACTGCTTTGTTTACAAGTTTATGATGGGGTGATTTATGAAAAATAGAAAGTGGTTCCCTATTTGTGCATATATTTTGTTAATAGTTTAGATGCTTTTGTACATGTTGACAATTTGATTTCATTTTCTACTATCTTAATCATGATATTGTTTGCAGAGTAAGATAGAAAGTTGGAGTATTGTAATGGGTCAACTATTTCTTCGAGAAATTGCGGTTATTGGTATCTAAACGTTGATTAGGCTGTCGATATCTGATAGAGAAAAAAATTTCTATGCTATCGTCTTGGTGTTATATGCATCCTTTTCCTGATGGTATACTCCATTACTCCCCTATCACCATGTTTATGTTGTGTTGTGTCTTTAGTATTCTCTGCCTCTTACTCTCTCGGCACTATGTGGATGAATGAAAATGTGTTGAACATCTGTCCACCTACTCATGGCTTAGAGTCTAGCTGGCTGAGAACTGCTTATATAGTCTTTCTCTACTTGGTTTATCATAAATTGTAGTTACAATTTTACTTTGTGCTTAGGAAAGTTTCCTTCTTATTTGATTTCACCATGATTTATGCAAACAAGACTTATTAAAAGACAAGTTGAAAGTTTCATGAACATATTAGATTGATTGAATTAGGGTCACCTTCAATAATATATCCATTATTTCATGTGTTGAATCAATCTGATATTGGACTTATGCCATGTCACTGATTTCTATTCTAATTCTCAACCTCCCC
This sequence comes from Alisma plantago-aquatica, assembly GCA_963693085.1. Lineage (NCBI taxonomy): Eukaryota > Viridiplantae > Streptophyta > Magnoliopsida > Alismatales > Alismataceae > Alisma > Alisma plantago-aquatica. The sequence goes on along the minus strand of OY856411.1, from coordinate 76,111,304 downwards.
AGCCAGTTCTTCCCCCTATAGTTTCACTTAATACATTTGGTTTATGAAAACATCAGTACCATTTTTATTCTATTCACAACTATCATGACCATGCAAAATCCTCTTCCATACCATTACTTCACCGCCACCTTTTGGACTTCTTCTATCTTGAATGTTGCACCAAACAAGTAGCAGACAGAGCCAAACACCTTATGACCTTTATCCTTCCAACAGTTCAGATTTTCAGCCCAGATGTTGTCCTACAAGAGACACCCCCATGTCATCACCATTGTCATTCTATTCCCTACTATCAGGGACAAGCAAAAGCCTCTTCCACACCATTATTTCACCCCACCTTTGTGGCAGCTGCTATCTTGAGTGTGATACCCCACAAGCAGCAGACAAAGTCACCCCATCTTTCTCCCTTCATCATACCATATAAATAATTTGTATGCATCTACTACACTCAAAGGTTATGGAATAATTTTTATGCATATACTATACATATATGACATCACAGTACCTTATGTAATTCCTTTTCTATGCAGGGGCATCTGATTGGCTCACAGGTAAAGTAGGGGAGGCAACTTGAGTACAGAGTACAGATCAGGGTCCAACTCATGCTGCTATTTTCTATCAACAAGATCCTAGTTCTTTTTGAACATAATCATCTAAGTCTATGGTTATAGTTGTTTTTGGACATGCTTAATGGGGTGCCCAATCATAGTTTAATGTCAATTTACATGTTGATATGAGAATCCACTTTTCATATTACAATTCCATCAAATGTACTGTTAGGCACCACCTCATCAATAGATGTTGGGCTTCAAGGTAATGCCTAAAATGATGCTTCTCTCTTATCTTATTTTTCTGGTTCTGGTGACATCATTGGTATGGTTACTACTTTTTCTCAGACCATATAATGGATCACATACACATGTTTTGAGGATTAATTAGGGATAACCCATACATTAATCTATTCTAGGATAAACACTTGTCAATGAAAAATATTAAGCTTCTGCTTTACAGATTGAAATAATAGTAAGGTGAGATGTTGGAGGTGGTAGTCTTGGCATTTTATATTTTGTGTCCTAAACTTTCTTACAACAAAATTCATAAGCGGTTTCTGTAATGTAACTTTATCTAGCTAGGTTGTATAACCACGGTCCATCAATCAGATTATAATTAGTTAGAATCTTTCATAACTCTTCTCTCTTTCTCTCCTCATTAAAGGCATAAACAATGGTTAGGTAAAAGCAACTTGAAGACACCTGGACACTAGTGTGTAAGGACTTTTCTATTTTAGAGATCCTTGTAACATTACAGTTGACAATCTCCAAAAATTTGATAATCATTCCTAAGGTGTGACTATTATGGTTAGTCAATGAACTAGCATTGGGCATCAGCCTATCCAAAATCTTGTTAACTTTCTTCCTTCTTACATTAGTTTCTCATTTAGAGTGATGTCAGATTCTACTCTATCTAATTCTTCTTGGATCCTGTCATGATGCCTATTCATGCCTCTGACATCCAATCCTCTGGTGCTTCTTGGTATCAGTATTGTTCACAATCACATCAAATTCAGAAGTATCGAGGAAGCCATTTCTAGTATTTCAATATCAGTTGTATTTACAGCTGTTTAAGGATGACCCCATGGATATTGTTATAGAAATTATTGAAGTGCTCCAAATTTAAAAGTGCATTAATTCATTCCAGACAGGCTTGGAATTCCCCAACCATGAATGCTCAGTAAGTTGACTTTGCTTCATGGCCTCTTTGAGAAGCTAGTCCCATTAACATTAATTTCTAGAAGGTTGAGATGATTAGTATTATTGGTGAAACCAATGGTAAGGTTATGATTTCATTGTGATCCATTGGGATGATACTAGGCTGCCCAGTAAACTATACATGGGTCTCCACATATTGAGTTGTATCTTGTAGGCTTTCAATGGTTCATTGCATGTCGAAATCGTTATGTGGCTGGAGTTTATAGCAGTGTTATAAATGATTCTTTAGATAACTATCTTTTTGATCAATTATTGTAGTATCATCAAGGACGCTTTGAACATTAGGTTGAGGATGGTTTATTTCTAACTGCAGTTTAGAGAGACTGAAGGTTTTTCTGTGACAGCAATATATATTTAATAACAAGTTTTGTTTTGAATGGAAGTCTAAAAATATTTAAGGCCTCTTTGTTTCTCTTATGTTTCATTATCGATCCATGTGTAGGTTTTCTATTTCTTTTGGATTCCTATTCCTTGGCCTCAAGTAATGTGGTCTAACACGGAGAAATTTGAAGTACAGAAGAGTCTTGTGTAACTAAAGTGCATTGATCCATCTTCATTGGACAAAAATTCATTGAGGAGCTAAACAAGACAACCGAAGAAAGAAATACATCAAGCATATGGAACTCAACTAGCCATCATACAATGTGCCATAATCAATGATCAAGGCAAGACCACTCCCATAAACATGAATTGAGAAGTAAATTAACATGCTAAGTTTGTTGACCTTGAAGGTCATGGGTTTTGTTTGCAAAGGGTCAAGTTCCTATGAAAGATCCAGGTATTCTAGAGATTATTGAGTTCACTTTTTTTTTCTGTTGATTATCATGCGTTCTATTCATTTCAATCAATATATATTTATAGTTTAATGCTCAGTCTTCTTTCAGTGGTTGAGTTTAAATATGAGATGGAGGTTGCTGTTGACAAACTTTCTTATGCATTACAACGTTATTTATAGACCGACTTCTTTCTTTTTTGATATGTTGTCAAAACTTGTTGGCTGGGCTACTTGCATTTTTGGTTGTCAATGAGGGGCTCATTATTTGACTAGGTACTTCTTTATGATTGTTGCTATCTTGTTTCAACTCCGAAAATGAGAATGGATTTTACATATTTGTTACTTGCTAATAATCAAATCCATGTCACTAATGTTTAGATGCCTGGGATTTTCTGGTTGGTTAACTTCCTATTTGGTTAAGATAAGTAACATGACACTTCATTGTGAAGGTGTACATGTAAATACTTAGAGAATGATCAACCTTATTGCTTTATATTACAGTATCTCAGAAAGCCACAAATGATTAGTGGGGAGTATGAAGGTGGAGATGGTTAATACTACTTGCAAACAAGACGATGACACCTGAATCTTCTATGATGTCTACTTTGAGAAGACATACAAGATGCAAATGTCATAAAGAATCCTCATCTATCTTTCCATCACCAAGTCAAACTTCAGCACTGCATACACAGGTATGCAACATACAAGTACACGCAAACATATTAGATACATACTGTTTCTTAGCATGGTAGAAATAATGATGATCAACTGGGATGTCTTCCATCCCAAAAAATGCTTGGATGTCTTCCATTTTGTTGATTTTCTCATAAGTTTGCATCTGATACAATACTTCCCCTTATTGAATCCAGTACTTGCACAAGAACAAGACTAATAGTAAGCAAATTGATTCCTCTAGAGAGTTTGAACCATATACTGGATATTGTTACTCACATCAAACATTGTTCATTTTCTCCATGTGAAATATCATCATCTATGACAATATCTCCATAAATTTACCATGTTAGTTGCTTTTGAAAATTAAGAAGAAACCAATGGAATATGACATATCAAAGGGTGCAGATTGTCATGTGCTAAATGAGTAACTCTAACTTGTTACATACTATAAATCATGTTAAGGATTTGCAAAACAAATAGATATTTGATGATCTATGAAACTAGATCTTTTACTCTTTGTATGCAATGAGTATACCTACAAAATCATTGTTTTGAAATCAAATATTTATATTTTTTTCAATATGCAACAAGTAACAATTTTTGTGTCCCCTCTCGATTATTTCAGATTCATTTACAACATTTTATAAGCCAACATCAGTAAGTTTTCTAATTGTTAGTATTTATGTTGACCACTACCAAAGATTAAATACTTCTTTGATGTCTAGTATTGTCATGTTTTCATTATAAATCATGTTAATCTCTGCCAACATAACTTGGAATTGTTTTTTTAAAATGCTTTTATTGAGCATCATTGACATCATTTTCCACTCTTATGACATCAATAGAAAGAGATAATTATATGATTCAAAACATATTTTTCAAACTAGAAATAATTTGGTTCTGAGAAAGTGTGACTGGCCTAAATAGATGTGTTTTAGATCATACTCATAGTAGCAACATTTTGTCATTATACATAGCTTAGGGGAATGCATACATTTTTGCTCTCCCTATTCATACACCATCTGCCCAACCCACTTATAGTTACATTCTAGGTTAAATTAAACTAAACCAAGGGGTTGCCCCTTGTTGAATTTAACACCTTGCTTACACATTAGGCATGATTTGCATGACTTACTGCATAAGAGATAAATTATTTGATCATTAATAGATTCCTAACGAAGTTTTTCTCCCAAAAACTGTTTCTTTATCTAACAAGGGTTTAGTCTGAGTTTGTGCACTCCCCAAGAATCCAAAGCCCCTACCACAACACACTATTGTTCTTGAAATGCTTCTTGGAGTCCTTCCTCAGTTGTAAAAATCAAGCTCCAACAGACCAGTCTATGGACCGAGAACAACACCCGCCAGTCCAATTCTCAAGGCCACAATCACTTTTAAGCTTTAGGCTTCCTGTATTTGCTGTGTGGTCCCATATAATTGGATGAGATAGTGGAAGATATATCCTTACTAGAAGACTGATCTTTGTTGTATGCTAATGGCTCATGTGTTCTCGTCCCTGTCTATAAGATGATGTATCAGTTGTTCACTACAATGATATTTCTTGATTCTTGACAATAGTGCTTTATGTTGGCTTGGTATGGTGGTTGCAAAGTCTTCATGGATGGATCTTTGTTAATTTTTTTTGTAAGAAGATATTCTCTTACCTATTGTTCTATTCTATCTACTTCTTTGAAGATTTTTTTCTTCTTTAAGGTCTTGATGGATAAGAGTCCCCCATCTAGTGCGATGTGAACATGTTCAGTCTAAAAACTACCTATCATAGGTAAATGTGTTTCATATCGTGGTGCATAACACACTACTCTTTATTAGACAGTTATTATATTTGGTAAGATCCATGGATTAGAGGTATATAAACAATTTCTTCGAACTTATGCAAATATCAGCACTTGATCTCTGTGTACCTGAAACCACTGAACTCTCATTCTCCTCTTTCTTAATTTTCCCCTTTTGCTTCTACTACTAGTTTTTCGTCACAATCTTCTCACATACAACACTTTTCTTGTTAACATTATCCATTTTCACTTACCTTGTATATTTAACTTTTTTGTTTATAACATGTAAGTTGCCTAGGCTGTATAATGATTGTTAGTGTATCACAAATGAGGTCTACATTTGATCATGCTTGATTTAGTGATGCATCTCTGCATGAAAGGTGAAAGTAATTACTTAAAAATGTGCATAAAGTTCTGATCTCATCTAATGAGGTTTAAATGTTCAGTAATCATTTGTCACATCCATGTTTAATCCTTGTAATAAATCATAACTTATGCATTATGTATGTATGTCATGTCTCACGTCCAACTTATGTGTCTAATATTTTGTCCATGTCCAAATCCATGAATTTGCTTACAAACATGTCTATGCTTTCAATTTTACTTCTCTATGTAATATTTGTTGAATTTTACTTCAAGAACAAGGATGTTTATGATCTTTCCACTTATCCCTCAAGAATCATATATGCTAATTTTATGTATCTCTAAACTCGTGAGAAAGTATCTTATATGTCACGCTTGTAAAGGGAGTTTTCACTTATGCAATTAAATGTGATGTTGTAAGACATTGTCCACTCTGGCAGAGACTCCTTGTTCAAGTAACTAACAAAAGCATCAAAGGTTTGTGTTTATTTATCAGTCAATATGCCCTTATTGAGTTGAGAATAAACTCTAGCCATCTAAGATATAAAATCTGAGTAATCATTGCTTAGTAATTTCTCATATGCATCACACTATGTTTTTGCCTCATATAGGATTCATACTTTGCTGGAGGTTTTGTATTTAGATGGAGCAAATTTTAATTTCCTAGATAGAGTCAAATGGGATAATAAAATTCTTCCAATTATGTGCACTATAGGAAGTAGTGGTGTGAATAATGTCTTAGATCTCAGTATGTAAAGCCCTTAGGGTGGCAGCATGTAATGAAGGGATGAGGTAGGTATTTTATTTTTTGAATAATGTCTTTGATCTCATATGTAAAATTTACTAAATGTGGTACAATGATAGCTATTGAAATTTGAACCATTAGGCATCTCCCTTACTACTTTAACATTATCAACTGCAGCAGAATCCACTTGTTCAAGTAACTAATGAAAACATCAATATGCCCCTATTGAGTTGAGAATAATCTCTAGCCATATGAGATATACAATCTAAGGAATTATTACTCAGTAATTTCTCATATGCATCATAATATGTTTTCATCATTCATATAGGATTCATACTTTGCTGCATGTTTTGTATCTAGCTAAAAAAAGTTTGACTTCATAGCTAGAGTCATATGCTCGCAACCATGCTTATTTTAACTCAATGATCATCATCAGTGACATGTGGACTGCTCAATCACTCAAGGCTCTTGGGATTGGACCCAAACTGATATTTGATTAGCAGTTATGGTCTGGAACGGATTCTAAGCTCTGTTTATAAGATTAGTGATAGAATAGACACTCCTTTATGAATGATGGCAAGATTACAGAGTTGGTCGGTGATGCACAAAGGTTGGGTGGCAAACATAGGGTGGCAACATGTAATGGAGGGAAGAGACATGTAGATTTAAACTTCTCAGTGGCTTTCACACCATATAATCCTCATCGGGATATTCATATGTTCATATACAACCACTAATAAACAAGTTCTCTTCACTATTTTTCAATTTACTACATTAATAGTGCCATGCATAGACCAATCACAGCCTCAAGGCATAGCCTCAACAAAGATGACATCATCTTGGGGGCAGGGCACCACCCTGGTAGTAGTTGTGGTTAATGCTCACTTGAACATGAAGCCATTTGTGATTGATCTATAGATAATAAAATTTTAATGAATGTTAGTGTATCCCTTTCCATACACACATTTGTGAAACCTTCTTTTCATGTCACAATTCCTCTTTCACACTCTAGGAAGGAGATGCAATCAACACTTCGTATGGGGTACTGGTCCATGCTGGCTATAATACTCATTATGGTCATTATTACTGTTATGTTCGCACCTCCAATGATATGTGATATTCTTTGAATCACGATCAGATATGAATTTATTGAAACATTAAGTTTCTTCATGTTATTTTAAAGCTATTATATTTTCTATATCGTAGGTGCAAACATGGTTTGCATTGGTCTTTTTTATGCAGTACTATTTACGTTGAATGAGTATATTAATCTGAAGCACACAAATTCTGAAGTTATTTTCCATATTGGATTGTAAACCTAGTGTTTAGTACAGATTTAGCATGCCCTCATATTGTGAGTTTGACATTATGTATGTCTTAATATTGGTTTCCTATAACTTATGCTCCATGATTAATTGGCTACCTCAGAAGTTATTCACATCTTTATGTTCCATGGTAGAAGAAGATATTTTCTAGATCATTACATTATCTACGTATGATAAATTCAAAATTTACTTTACTCGATGATATGAGGGATGTACTAATCCCCCTAGTCCAACACTTCTTATTCTTGATTACATAAGCAGGCGAGATGATCTGTATATAGCATATACTACAACAAGTTTCATGGTCTGTGTGAATGATTGGGGACAAATGTTTTATACGAGTGATTCAACACCAGGTTCTGTAGCTCATCATCTTTGAAGATCTAGTGTCCCTCTTTATCTTTCAACCTGGGAATCTTAATGTTGCTCTGTCTCTTCTTGACATGTGTGTGGTAATATTTTGTGTTGTTGTCTCCTTTCTTAAGGAAATTTATGGGAGTTTTCTTGCTTCCAACGCTCTTCTTTGAGAATTGCATTCATGTCGGATTTCAGTCTGGAACATAAATAGTTTTTTATCATTAAATATGTTGGAAGTACTTATAATTCATAGTAGCATTAGTGTTTTCTTGGAGATGCTATTTTCATAGATCTATAGGCACTGATGATGATTATTTGTTGCTTTTCCCAACTTTATAGGTTATTTTGAATATGTGTTGTACTGGCTAATTGTATTTATGTGCGTAACCCCTTTCATTTTTCAAATTTATCAGTAAAAGCCCAACTTCATTACCCTATTATGAACTAATGGCTTTTTCGATGATGTTGTTGTTGTGATGTTGGAGTACCATCTTGATACCCTTATAACAGTGTCCCTAAATGGTGTCTGTGCTACTTCAAAAATAGTAATCATGGCTCCTTCAGTTGTGTATAAGCTATTCAAGTTCGCATATAGGTCAAGATACACACTGCATTCACATGCCTCGTTAGTCATTATAAAAAATGCATACAACATTGGTAAAGAGGAGATCAAACCATCTTTTGAGCCTTATAAAAGGTTATAAGAGAAATTCTACCTATGCTATTCTATAATATGCTGTTCTATAATATGTTGTTCTATATATATGTTGTTCTATAATATGTTGTTTTGTAATATGTTGTTCTATATATATGTTGTTCTAAAATATGTTGTTCTATAATATATGTTGTTCTATAATATGCTATTCTATAATATGTTGTTCTATATATATGTTGTTCTATAATATATAAGAGAAATTCTACCTATGTTGTTCTATAATATATGTTGTTCTATATATGTTGTACTATAATATGATGTTCTATATATATGTTGTTCTAATATATGTTGTTCTACCAAACCATTCAAGTCATACTTTTATATGTTATTCTATAATATATGCAACCATGCTATGTAGAATTCTACCTATGCTCACTGCACAATTTTTGGGAAAATGGAGACAAAAGTTTTGGCTCCTCTGGGAGCTTAACCATATCAAGAATTGTTTCAAGGCATGTTAAAATTCAAATACAATGCTTAGTTTCTCATGACATTGTTTCTGGAAATTTTTGATGTTTGTTTCATGGATTAATGCTAGCAGAACACTACCATCAACTAAGAACATATTATTTGAAGTCTTGAACAGGTTCATCATTGAAGGGAGATTTTTCAAAGTTTAGTTGTTGACTCTTGGGAAGGCAGTCATAGTGTGGAGGATTAGTAAGTGATCTCATTAACATGTATATGCTGAAAAGTCAGAAGTTGCATGTGTCTACTTACAAGTTTTGTATTTGATTTCTTCTCTTCACATTGTGGTTTAACAATTTGGTACATCTGACAGTACATATTGGGGGCCGCACAAGTGAATGAAGTCTCTTCAAGGTACTAATTTTGTCATCTTATTCTCATAGTAACCTTCATTTATTCCATGTATGGATGCTTATATGTCTTTATTAAACTATTAGATGATCTTTACCTTATGACATATATGAATATTAACTTCATCTCAGTAGATGTCCATATCTCCCTATTATACTTTATATATAGAATTATTTTTGAAGTGCTTTCAGCTACTCACATCCTCGAGCTGTATACTATTTGTGATTAATCTTGTGGTTCATTTCACTTTGAAGCATGATGATGCTACTCCATTTGAAGCCCAAGCCCGCCCAGTCACAACTGCAGCAACAGCCATAGGTACAATAGTGTATCATGATATTTTGCAATTTGATATGGCTCTTTGCTACTATGAGAAGGCTGCATTGCATAGACCTATGTATATATTTGAATAGTCACTGTCAACAACTGCAAACATAGTTTCTAACTTCATAGGGACGATATTCCTTCTATCTCTCATTAGAGGGTTCCTTTCAGATTCTTATCTCGGGTGCTTTTGGACGATGCTGGCTGAACAACAAGAGCTTGAACAAAAGAAGAAGACAATAAGGATGTTATAACTGGTCGAGAAAGACACAACGCTTTCACAAAGATGTTAGTAGACCACGAAATCATTGATATATGTATATACTTTTCTTTGTACACATTGTGTAATAGGGGCAAGGTATACATCCTCCCCATGTACATTCAACGCTTCATTATAAATGAAAGTAAGATTGTCGGTATAATGAGCATCACTTGTTCTAAATACTACAATTTTGTTACTAAAAGAACTTGTGTACTAACAAATTACAATATATATATATATATATATATATATATATATATATATATATATATATATATATATATATATATATATATATATATATATATATATATATATATATATATATAGTAGTGAATTACCCCTTTAGAGGGTCCTATCTAGGATGTTTCATATCCTATCCATCAACCCACTCTCCATCTAAGTTCGTCATGATAAATCTAGTATTTTGCATGTTATCATCCATTACAGTGGATGTGTCTAAAAAGATTTGGATAACCTCCCTCTAAAATGCCTTCCATCTACTAGCTTCCTTCTGGATATAAGCTCCAACATGTGTAGACAAGTGAAAATAGACTCTGAGGATGTTTGAAATATCATGAATCTTTACAATTTGCAAGGTAAAGTAAACCTCTACATGACAAAAGTAAGAAACTCAAAAAACAGTAACCAAAATAGGGGGTATACATATGTATATGTATATGTATGTATATATACATATGTATATGTATATGTATATATATACATATATATATATACATATATATATATATATATGTACATATACATATATATATATAGACATATATATACATATATATATACATATACATATATATATGTATATATATACATATATATATACATATACATATATATATGTATATATATACATATACATATACATATATATATACATATACATATACATATGAGTATGGTGCGGAGACTGGGAGCCAAGGAGGCAGTAGCACCGCCGACAGGTGAGGAATGAAGAAGTTGTGGAACCAGGTTCTGAAGCAACCCTCACCGGCAGACGAGGAGGACTTGGTTTTCTCTAGCTCATGGATCATCGACGACTCGATTCTTGTGGACCTGGAAGTTGACGAGTTTGACGGGATGAAGAATATTTGGGAACATACGGTCCTCCTATACACCTGGGCAAGAGGCCATACTACCCCCATCTGGTGGCATGGATTCGCCAGACATGGAGACCCAAGGGGTCGTTTGAGGTGATCTCAAAGGAGGATGACATCTTCATTGTCCAGTTTGTGACAACCGCTAATAAGAAGAACACGCTGGACATGGGCCCAAGGTTTTTTGATGCTCAGTTGGTCATTGTGAAAGACTACTCATATGGTGACGAGATGAACAAGGAGTTGTTCTCCTTGGTTCCGACATGGATCATGCTCCACTCCATAGGGCGTTCCTGGACAGGGAGGGCAGCCGGCACCATCACGACGGAAGTAGGGAAGGTGCTGCACATCGACAACCATTCACTTGAAGGTGATAACACGAGGGTCATCATTGAACTTCAGGCTGATGGAAAGAAACACGAGTCAGTTTGGCTGAATGTTGGCGGGAAGGAGTTGATTCCGGTCCGCATTACCTACGACCTTATCCCTCCAAGGTGCTTAAGATGATGTGCCTTTGGTCACGGCGATGACCACTGCAGGAAAGGGGAACAAACAATGATAGAGACGGGGAAGCAAGTGTGGAAGGCCAAACAACAGTAGGACGAGAAAGCTACGGCCGCAAGCGGTCATGAGGTTGCTGCTGCAGACACGACGGCCATGAGCAGTGGGGGAGGATCTGATACTGTTTTTGATAGTGTACAGTGCAATACTCGGGGAGAGTAGGTCGCAAAGGGAAATGAAGACGGTCCCAACCCAACTGGCAAAGAGGACAAGAGACCCGATACTACTGAGAAGAACCTTGCCAGAGGTGCTGAAGGAGGCTTTACCCCTACATCAAATAGATCAAGACATCGACATGCAGGTATCCCAAAATACCAAGGCATGGGGACAATTCTTGACACCACGAATAGCTGTGGGGCATTATCAGACAGACAAGAAGAAGGAGATATTGTGAAGAATAAAGGATCAAATTAGAAGGACAAATAGAAGGAGCCAAATAGGCGAACCAGGTCTACAAAAAACCCTTGATATGTCCATGATTCTATGGAATATTAAGGGTGGGTGCAATAGGAATAAGAAGAAGGAATTTCATGAGTTGATTGATGTCAGTGGTCACTCGTTAGTTGTGTTGGTGGAAATGAAAATAAAGACTCAAAACAACAATAGTATTAAGTACCTATTTCCACAGGGATGGAACCACATGTCTAATTTGGAGTGTGGTGATGTTGCCAGAGTTTGTGTGGCGTGGAAGCCTAATGCTTGGCAGGTTTCAGTGATATAGATGTCAGATCAACATGTCACAGTTGAATGCAAAAATAATGGTGGATTGCTGATATGGATGATAGCTGTCTATGGTCACAATGATGGCAGATCAAGACTTGCTTTATGCAGAGATCTATTCGCACTTTCTAGATAGGCGCTGGTTCCCTGGTTGGTCATTGGCAATTTCGATACAGACCGACTATAAGGGGAAAAAAGGGGGAAAAGACTTGCCGCCACAACTAAGGTGGATGCTTTTAATTAGGCTATTGACAAGGTAGGTTTATATGAGTTACCTATGTTGGGCGGTGACCTTTTCACTTGGAACAATGATAGGGACCTAGAGCACAAAATAGTAAGAAAACTTGATAGAGCTTTGGTGACTGATGAGTGGATGAAAATCTTTTCTTATGTTCAGGTAAAGGTAGGAGGATCTGATAGTAGTGACCATGCACCTATCTCGGTTCAGATTACGGAGAAAAAGTAGAAAAGGAAACCTTTCAGATTTCTTAACTACTGGGCTGATTGGAAAGGGTTTGATGATGTCATTAAGCAACATTGGAGCACTCAGGTGACTGGTAATCCTATGTATGTTTTTGCCAAAAAGTTGATGAACACCAAGATGGTCCTGAAAAAGTGGGCAAAGGAGGAGGTAAATATCCCAAATATGCTAAAAGAGACTAAAAGGGAGTGCAAAGATGTCAGGGAAAGATTGTTGGCTGATCCACTAAATCCTCACCTGATAGAGAAAAATAGGAAGCTAAAGGTGATGCTGGAAGATCTAAAAAAGGCAGAGGAGAAATTCTACTGGCAGAGAAGCAAGGAAAACTGGATGAATGATGGAGACCAGAATACAAAGCTCTACCATACTGCTGTGAGAAGGAGGGAGGTAGGTAACATTATCTCTGAACTTATTAATGTTTATGGGGAGGTGGTAAACAAGTAGGAGGATATTGAAGAACAAGCTATAAACTTCTACACATCTTTGTACAACAAAAACTTCCCTGATGATATTGATGAAGAGGAGGTAGTTGACTGGAAGTACAGACTCACAAGCACCCATAATAACATCTTTACAAGAAGAGTTAATGAGCGGGAGGTGAAAGAAGCTCTATGGAGTATTGGCAGTAACAAGTCACCTGGGTCTGATGGTTTCAATGCTTTCTTTTACAAGAAGACTTGGGGAAATATAAAAAATGATATGCTTGCTTATGTGAATTGGTTCATGGAAGGTGGAAACACGGTGAGACAGGTTAATCATTTTTTCCTTGTTCTTATCCCTAAAAAGAAGGTCACTTCTTCTCTTGTTGATTTTCGTCCTATAGCCTATTGCTTGGTACAATATAAGATCATTGCAAAAATCCTGGCTGCACGACTGAAGATGGTCCTCCCTTATCTGATTTCTGCAAACCAAGGAGTATTTTTTATAGATAGAAGTATTAATGACTGTGCCCTTCTGGATGGAGAATTTTTTTGGACTATAATATCATGAGAGGTAGTAGGAAGACCTGCCTTAAACTTGATGTTTCCAAAGCCTATGATAGTGTGAGGTGGGAGAAATTATGGTGGATCATGCAACAGATGGGTTTCAATGAACAATGGATTGCTAGATGAAACAATGTGTTGGGACAACTAGCTATTCCATCCTGGTTATTGACACATCTGTAGGTCTCTTTAGGGGTATTAATGGGCTACGCCAAGGTGACCCTTTGTCCCCTCTTCTATTTGTGATCGTCATAGAGTATTTCTTTAGAAAGAAGCAGCAAGCTGAAGAACAGAGGGAAATAAAACCTTATACAGTCCACAACATAAAGGTAATGGCACATCTGATTTTTACGGATGACGTTCTCATTTTTGTAGAAGCCAAGCAACAATACTTGGAAAATCTTAAAGGCCTTCTGGGGAATTTCGGGGAGCAAATAGGGTTGTGTGTTTATGCAAATAAAACACATATTTTCTTGTCTAAGAGCTGCTATCAGATGGAGAACAGACTCACTCAGGATATGGGAGTGGAAAGCGGTGAATTCCCAACCAAATACTTGGGATTTCTTCTTGCAGGTGGCAATCTTCACGTCAAAGATTTTACAGAATGCATTGACAAAGTGGAGGAGATTATCAATAAATGGCCTACATAAAAGACATCCATGGTAGGGCACAAAACTCTGATTAAAGCTTCCATAGAGGGGCTTCTCATTTTCTGGGTACAACAAGGTGAAATTCCCGTATCTATTCTGGATAGAATTGAAATGAAGATTACTAAATTTCTATGGGGGAGTGAGCATCATCCTATGAAGTATTCCAGGCTGGCTTTTCCTACAGATGAAGGAGGGATGAGCTTGAAGACCCATAGAGACATTGCTAGATGGGGATCCATGAGAAGGCTTATTGCATTCCAAGAAGGCACATTTACATGGGGAAAGTGGATGAGAGATATGTTGGTATGTATGCCCTGAGAGCCAATCATATGATGATTGGTGGGACACATTAAGATTGATTGGATAAACATCAAAGGCAAGCTTCCAATTCTTTCTGGTTCAGTCATATGAGATAGTGATAGAACAGATTGAATGTCTAAAGAATGACAGAACTCAATGACGTATGCTTTCAGGTTAAGGACCTGAACGATGAGATCATACGGATGCTAAGAGTTTGTACATTCTTGTTATGTCCCTAGTCGGATGTCATTGTGGAAGGTAGATAGACAGCAATGACACACAAGACTAGATTGTGGTGTTGGTTGATGACAGAATCTCATTAGTCATGATATAGAGATATCAAACCAAAGACATAGGTACTTGTTAGAGAACAAGGTACCGGACAGACCCACCGTGAGTTTGGCACATGGAACCATGAGATGGTAGTCACAGTCAGTACTCACAGTGATGGTGGTGAGTGTGATTCTTAGACCTGAAATCACTGCACTCAACACATGTCATTGGGCACACTGTGACATCATCAAACGCAGTCCTGAAACATGGGTTGTTATAAAGGTGATGATTGGGTGGCTTTGACACATGGGGCTTTTGAGGGGTGAGTGATAGATATGGGATTTGTCCCTCCTGAGGGAGTATGATATCCATGGCCACTTGATGAGTAGGATTGAGAAAGGCGTGCACGCATGTGTGAATCAGTATGTGATATTGATGTCATACATATCTCTTCCATTCTACTCTGAGATCAATGAAGTGAATGAACGTTGACAGGATGATTGTTCCATGCCTCGAGTTCATTCGGGATATCAGTGACAAAGGAATTATACATTCGCTGTAACACCATTCACGGATTGTAGGATGAAAGTTGTTCTCCAACTTTCTACTTTCACTTGGGTAGCACTGATGTGTGACTAGGCACCGCTCTTTGCTTGTGAAGTCATAAGTGTTATGGACTTTCACTGCCAACGTGAAATGGACCTGCAGGGTCACACACATAGGATTTAACCTGGAAGAGGAGTTTTGTCCACAAAGCAATGTTTAGATTGATTACTAAAGGAGTTTAGTAGTTCAATTAAACACTCAATCAGTCGATAGCTCAATATCGTATGGTTCAAGGTGTTGGACGCATTGATTGGAGTATCAGATTGATTGAAATCACAATTGACTGATTTTGCCCAACCTGTGCTCCCAACCGATCGGTTCATGTGATGAACCGGTCGGCTAAGGTTGCTGAACCGGTCGGCTGGAGTGTCCAGGCCGATCGGCTCATGCCCAGGTTGAAACGACCGGTTCAAGGGTTGAACCGATCGGCTCAACTGGTGCAACCGACCAGTTGGGAAAGTCATGTCGGCAAGGATTTTCCTTTGGTTTCAAATTGCCCAATTCGATTGGGAATAATATTGGTATTCGATACCAATTGGGAAAGAAACAAGGAAAGTCTTTTTGAGCCGGATTAGGACCATGAACCGATAGGTTCAGGGCACCAACCGATCGGTTGGAGTGCCCCAAATGATCGGCTCAGGTCCAACCGATCGGCTCAATGGCTGAACCGATCGGTTCAGTTGTGAACCGATCATTTCAAGTTGCGAACCGGTTGCTTTTTATGGAAAATTCTCGAACCCTTCTACTCCTGCTTTAGTCCCGCATTGCCCGGGATGGAGAACCCTGTCCCATGACTCTCCTATATATATAGGGGTATTGGGGGCTTCTCAAAGTACAGCTCAGTGCAACCAGTTGCTCTGCAAGTTGTCGTTCTCTCTGGTTTTGGTAACTGTGAGAGAGCCCGAGCAAGTGCTTCCCGCAAAAGGGAGGTGCAGTAAGGGAAGGACAACTGCAGTTGCAACAAGAAGCAGGAGAGCGTGTTGGCGACTAGTACGTCAACAGGAGGGTGCGACTCCTTCCACTTCCTTGTGGGACAAGGAGAGTGGAGTTCCAGGTGGTCCGTGTGGACTACTATAGAGGCGGGATGACACTGCCGCTTAGGAGGACAACTGTCATCCGACAGTCCGGTTCGAGTAGGAGTTGTCAGTCCCAGTGCGACCAGGAGCTGCACAGACACCGTCGAAGTCTGGAGTTGAAGACCGCGCATTGCGCGAGGTATTGTCGCCGAGCAAGCCTCGGGACAAGGTATGATTCCGCAAACCATCCTTTCCTATTATATAGACGTTGACGCGTTTCCTCGGTTTGGGTTTGGGGAGAAAATTTTTGTTTCCGCTGCTTTCTCTGTCTCCCCTGAAAACCCAACAGTGGTATCAGAGCCAAGTCAGCTGTTCTATATTTTAGGAATATCGATATGATCAGTTTTGGTTTGTCGCCTTTATTTATTGCATACGATGCGAATAATATCGGCTTTATGCATGTCCAATCCTAAATCCACAAATCCCTAATTACATATATGATATGTATGCACTCGATACGCGTCGCCCTTAAACGAGTTTTGTGGTGGATGTGTGTAGCGTGATTATGGCCTATAAACCCCTATCTGTGTGTGGTTGTTTGTGGTTGCTTGCATCTCGGTCTACGCACCGATCTTCCCTCTCTTATTCCCGATGTAACTCGAAATAATTCGAGATTCTTTCCTTCCTTTGCTCCCCCCGAATGTAACTCGGGGTTTCCTTTTAAAGAAATGTAATATATAGAATAGGATTTTATTTCCTGTTATGTCAAAGACCGGCGGACATCAAGACGACTGCTCAGACGGTCGGTTCAAGGAGTGAACCGATCAGTTGATGACCGGTTCGAGGAGCGAGACGAGCGGGTGGCGGACATGACGAGATGCACGACGACCGGGCGAAACGATCGGTTGGAGGAGCCAACCGATCGGATGGTAGCACCCAGACGACCGGCTGGAGAGTACAGATCATTCATGTGATGAGTTGATCAACTCGGAAGGCAAGGCACAGAAGTTCATCTTGTACAGGTTGCATATGATGTAGAACTAGATGACCGTGATTCCTCTTGGCTCAAGGAATCACATTAGGATGGCCATAATCATCGCTTTTTATCGTTTGTGCATGTTTTATGTGGGATATAGCATGTATATGATACGTACTATGCATTGTGGTGATTGGATATGTATATGTATATAAAACCAAATCCCTCATTAAAATATTAAGTTTTAGATGCCTTCCAAATGTGACACACGTGAAAAGCTTGATCGACCAAGTGTGGGCACGCCCAAGCGTGGTGCACCGTCTATCTCGTGGAAGCGTGAAGGATGAATGTGTGGGTCTGCCCAAGCAGGGTGCATATTCATCGTGTTCGCTTTGGGTCGGACTTAACAAGGTGACCTAGATAGGATCTAGCGCCTTGAGGCATGGAGATGATCATTGCAGGGAGTTGTAGATGACATCTTATCAAGAGTTGCATATGATGCAATTGGCAAAAGTTGCCTACCTGAGAGATCTATGTTGTGGGTGACAACCCAAGCTGGTCCATGACTTAGAGGATTTCAGGATCTTGCCCACTAGAAGATTGTACGCTGCAATCTTCTGAATTGATGGTGAGGGCTATCAATTTGAAGTAAAATAGTGGGAGCGATAATTAATTAAAGGCCTAATTATATCGTCAAAATTTTCAAATCAATCAAATAAGTCAAAAATGAGTTTTTGGACTAAAATTGCATATTTTCCTTTTGTAGTTCAAATGGCAACAAACAACAACAACTTTTCTTTGCGATCAGTCCTTGACAAGGACAAGTTAAATGGGACAAACTTCCACGACTGGTATCGGACATTGAGAATTGTTCTCACTCAAGAGTGTAAGCTCTATGTCCTGGATACTCCAATTCCAGAGGAACCCGCTCCTAATGCACCAAGGACAGAAAGGGATGCTTACAAGAAGCATTCTGATGATGCCATTGATGCAAAGTGCTTGATGCTATGTTAAATGAACCATGAGTTGCAGAGGCAACATGAGAACATGGGTGTCATACAGATGATTCTGCATCTCAGGAACATGTATGAAGATCAGGCATGACAAGAGAGGTACAATGTTTCTAGGGCGCTGTTCAAGTGCGTCATGATAGAAGGAGATCCAGTTGGTCCTCACACACTCAAGATGATTGGGTATGTGGAGAACCTACAAAGACTGGGATTTCCACTGAACCAAGAGTTGGCTACTGACGTGATACTGCAATCGTTGCCAGAATCTTACAGTCAGTTTGTGATGAACTACAACATGAACAACTTTGATAGCCCACTGTCAGAGTTGTTGGGCATGTTGAGGACAACTGAGTTACAGATGAAGAAGGACAAGCCTAAGTCCGTGATGGTGATCACGAGCAAGAAAGGCAAGTCCAAGCGCAAGGGCAAGGGCAAAGCTAAGAAAGGTTCTGAAGCTAGCCAGGAGTCCAAGCCATCTTCAGCTCTCAAGGCCAAAGGAGGCGTGACCAAGAAAGGAAATTGCCACCATTGTCAAAAGCTAGGACATTGGAAAAGGAATTGTCCTCTCTACCTGGAAGAACAAAAGAAGAAGGCGGCGACTGAAGCCTCTACTTGAAGGTGTCATGTAAATAAACTTGTAACACTTTTTGAGATATATGATATCAAGATGTAAAGTGTAAAACATTCTTACTTGGGGCAAGTGTTGCCTTTATAGATAGGAATACTTTAGTTTATTTTCAGCCAATAAGGCATGTAGTACAGTTATGAACTGTTATTTCATACTTGCCAATAGATAGAAACACTTTATTTTTTGCATATTGTATGACAATGATGGCAATTAATAAAGAGATGTTTCAATTTATAAAGATGTGATCTTTGTGGCAATGCCTTATTTATCTTGTGATTTTTTATATGCATAAGATAAGATGATACCTAAAAGTTATAGATAACTCAAACAATTTAATTAGCATTAATCATGAGAAATTCATTTCTAGTTTCCATGTGATGGATAAATCTAGACTCTTTTGGTTATAGAACAAGTAAGAGACATGAATATCTTGGACATGATTAATCAATCTTCACTAATGTAGTGGGAGAGTGATTATCCTATTAGGTATAATACATGTGATGTATTTACATACCTATTGGAATAAATGCTAATACTTCAAATGGTGTTTAGAGAAATACCAATATGAATATCTTGAAGTGTTCAAGATTATCATAAATGAAGTACAAATTTGGTAAAGTATTAATTCTTGATGAGATCAAGGAATGAAATACTTGGACCAAATGTTTGAGATCCTTACGAGTGATTATGATAGTGTATCATAGTGAACTCATGATTAAGGCATGGTGATGTCTGAATCAAGAAGGAATCATACTCTAAGGAGTTAGAGAATGATTATCAAATAACTGAATTCTTCTTAATAAAAGAATACCCCACACTAATAAAAGAAATTAAGAATCACAAGGGTTGTGAGTTCTTATATCTTTAACAGATACACCTCAATTATCTATGTGATGAGTTGTTCATGTGATGAGTCAACTATCAAGATGAATATGAGGAACTGAATCTTGAGTTATGGTTTATGAAACCATTACATCCTAAATGACTTCCATGTGAACCATAAGATATGACCTTGATGGTAGCACTCATTGGATCATATCCATAAGTGCAAATAAGTCTTAAGTGTTAAGACACATGGATAACATTTTGATAAGGATGATGCTTGTTGATTGCAACTTAATGGCTAAGACATTTGGCATATGGATACTAAAACCGCATTCCTATGAGGAATAAAACAGGATGTGTACGTGACACAGCCTATAAGGTTTATGAATCCACTAATGCAAATGAAGTCTATAAGTTACAATGGACTAATCAATGTGATTGATTGAGTACAAGCAACTCAAAATTGGATCTTTACTTTGATGATATAGTCAAAGGGTTTGACTGATATGTCAAAGATAAAGAAGGGATCTGTGATTTAGTGGGAGCGTATTCACATTCCACATATTGATGTGAAATGAAAATGTTCTAGATTCGAAATCCGAATGTGGAAATTATCTTTAAGGAAGATAGAGATGTTTCCTATGTGATAGGAATAGAGATCTATATAGATAGTTCTCGAAAATCTCTTGACCTGGAAAGAGAGAGCATACATTGGCAATCTGTACTGAAGTATTCAGTATGCACAGATTAAGTGGGAGAAAACTTGTCCATGTTACATGGAGTTAGTATCCCAAGGCCAAGTGTCCAATTCTTATGAAGAATGGAACACTAAGAATAGATATGGATCTATCATGTATGTAATCATCCCATTATCTTGCATGTATGACATGGCAAGAATAAAATGCATTCATCATGTTGTATGTAGGACATGGCAATATGATGTGCTCATCCTGATAACTCGTATGTGTGACATGACGAGTGGATGTCTGTCTGCTTCCAGTAAGTGTTACTGGAATACCATGAGAACTTAATAAGTGCTTGTGAAGCACTAGTTCTATGGAGAAGAGTTCGATGTAAAGAGTTACATTGATGCGAACTTCTGAAAGGACAGAAAATTAATCGCAATATATATACATGAGATGTATAAAAGTGAATGTTTGTTGATAATTGGAAGTATTCCAATAAAGCCATTTTAAAGGGAAATGCCGAGTATCTATGTGTTAGTGAACAGTAGTGGATACTATATGGATCTGAAAAGTTCATAAGATGAACTTATATTCCACTCATTGATGACAAGTCTGGAATCCTTGATCATGCAATGTGGCTAAAGGTTAGCAAATGGAATGCAAGATCGCATATTACGACAACTCCATCTCATACGTGTGACGTACAACGAAGAGATGAGAGACATGCAATTTATACAGACTTTGGCAAGGTGTTTCCATTACTCACTATATTGGCACTTCAGCACAGTAACATGTGGGACATGTTTGAAGATCACTATGAATATGATTCATGGGTGATTGGCTCGCAGTGCAAGTGGGAGTCTGTTGGTATGTATGCCCTGAGAGCCAATCATATGATGATTGGTGGGATACATTAAGATTGATTGGATAAACATCAAAGGCAAGCTTCCAATTCTTTCTGGTTCAGTCATATGAGATAGTGATAGAACAGATTGAATGTCTAAAGAATGACAGAACTCAATGACGTATGCTTTCAGGTTCAGGACCTGAACGATGAGATCATACGGATGCTAAGAGTTTGTACATTCTTGTTATGTCCCTAGTCGGATGTCATTGTGGAAGGTAGATAGACAGCAACGACACACAAGACTAGATTGTGGTGTTGGTTGATGACAGAATCTCATTAGTCATGATATAGAGATATCAAACCAAACACATAGGTACTTGTTAGAGAACAAGGTACCGGACAGACCCACCGTGAGTTTGACACATGGAACCATGAGATGGTAGTCACAGTCAGTACTCACAGTGATGGTGGTGAGTGTGATTCTTAGACCTGAAATCACTGCACTCAACACATGTCGTTGGGCACACTTTGACATCATCAAACGCAGTTATAACGGTGATGATTGGGTGGCTTTGACACATGGGGCTTTTGAGGGGTGAGTGATAGATATGGGATTTGTCCCTCCTAAGGGAGTATGATATCCATGGCCACGTGATGAGTAGGATTGAGAAAGGCGTGCACACATGTGTGAATCAGTATGTGATACTGATGTCATACATATCTCTTCCAGTCTACTATGAGATCAAGGAAGTGAATGAACGTTGACAGGATGATTGTTCCATGCCTCGAGTTCATTCGGGATATCAGTGACAAAGGAATTATACATTCGCTGTAACACCATTCACGGATTGTAGGATGAAAGTTGTTCTCCAACTTTCTACTTTCACTTGGGTAGCACTGATGTGTGACTAGGTACCGCTCTTTGCTTGTGAAGTCATAAGTGTTATGGACTTTCACTGCCAACGTGAAATGGACCTGCAGGGTCACACACATAGGATTTAACCTGGAAGAGGAGTTTTGTCCACAAAGCAATGTTTATATTGATTACTAAAGGAGTTTAGTAGTTCAATTAAACACTCAATCAATCGATAGCTCAATATCGTATGGTTCAAGGTGTTGGACACATTGATTGGAGTATCAGATTGATTGAAATTGCAATTGACTGATTTTGCCCAACCTGTGCTCCCAACCGATCGGTTCATGTGATGAACCGGTCGGCTAAGGTTGCTGAACCGGTCGGCTGGAGTGTCCAGGCCGATCGGCTCATGCCCAGGTTGAAATGACCGGTTCAAGGGTTGAACCGATCGGCTCAACTGGTGCAACCGACCAGTTGGGAAAGTCATGTCGACAAGGATTTTCCTTTGGTTTCAAATTGCCCAATTCGATTGGGAATAATATTGGTATTCGATACCAATTGGGAAAGAAACAAGGAAAGTCTTTTTGAGCCGGATTAGGACCATGAACCGATCGGTTCAGGGCACCAACCGATCAGTTGGAGTGCCCCAAACGATCGGCTCAGGTCCAATCGATCGGCTCAATGGCCGAACCGATCGGTTCAGTTGTGAACCGATCATTTCAAGTTGCGAACCGGTTGCTTTTTATGGAAAATTCTCGAACCCTTCTACTCCTGCTTTAGTCCCGCATTGCCCGGGATGGAGAACCCTGTCCCATGACTCTCCTATATATATAGGGGTATTGGGGGCTTCTCAAAGTACAACTCAGTGCAACCAGTTGCTCTGCAAGTTGTCGTTCTCTCTGGTTTTGGTAACCGTGAGAGAGCCTGAGCAAGTGCTTCCCGCAAAAGGGAGGTGCAGCAAGGGAAGGACAACTGCAGTTGCAACAGGAGGCAGGAGAGCGTGTTGGCGACTAGTACGTCAACAGGAGGGTGCGACTCCTTCCACTTCCTTGTGGGACAAGGAGAGTGGAGTTCCAGGTGGTCCGTGTGGACTACTACAGAGGCGGGAGGACACTGCCGCTTAGGAGGACAACTGTCATCCGACAGTCCGGTTCGAGTAGGAGTTGTCAGTCCCGGTGCGACCAGGAGCTACACAGACACCGTCAAAGTCCGGAGTTGAAGACCGCGCATTGCGCGAGGTATTGTCGCCGAGCAAGCCTCGGGACAAGGTATGATTCCGCAAACCATCCTTTCCTATTATATAGACGTTGACGCGTTTCCTCGGTTTGGGTTTGGGGAGAAAATTTTTGTTTCCGCTGCCTTCTCTGTCTCCCCTGAAAACCCAACAAGATAGATATCCTAGAGGGCTAGATTTTACTCCAAAGATAAGAGAAGGATACTCAATGTCCATCAATGTCATGAGGAAAATATGGCTGAAAATTAAACACTTGCTTGTTGCTAATGATTCTGGAGGATGGAAGCTTAAAGACAAGAAGATTAGCTTATGGGAGGTGTCCCAGACTAGAGGCGCAAAGGACCCAGTGGGTGAACAAATATGGACAGATATATATGTGACGAAGTGGAGCATATGAGTTTATAAATTTCTGCACAATATCCTTGCCACTCTTGATAGAATAAAGAGATAGAATTATGATATATCTACTATATGCTTGCTATGTGGGGAAAAGGAAGAAAGCCACATCCACCTTATGGGGGAGTGCAAATTCACAAAGGAGATCTGGGAGTATTTATGTAGAGATTTCAGACTTCAGATTCAATTTATTGTTGAACTGAGAAGGATGCTTGCTAGATGTGGAGCAAATGTGAAGTAAAAGCTCTTGTTTGCTGGTCTTTGCTACCATATTTGGGAGGAGAGGAATGCAAAAAGACACCAAGGGAAGTCCATGAATGCCACAAGCATTGCTGTAAAAATTCATAAATGCATTAGAAGTAGACTACGTATTTGCTAGATGCGTGAGTTGTACTTTTGATCTGGGTGTATGGAATTGCGCCTACATGTAATCTTGACCCCCTAATAGATTTTTGAGGGAACGTCAAAATATATTTACCTAATTCTAATATGCATATATATATATAACTATATATATATAGGGCTCATCTTTAATACCCGCGTGGGTAGTCTGATTTTTAGCTACCCGCACATCCAAAAGTGAAACTATATGGTACACAAAAGTAACTCTAAGATCAAAAGAGTAACTGTATTGATAAAAGAGTAACTCTAATAACAAAAAAGTTACTGCGCAGAAAAATATACAGTCAGTAAATATATTGACATGTTTTTTTATTTTGGGAGGGCAACTCATATTATTTTTGGATGAAATGTTTTGCGGAGCTAAATAAAATGCTCCTCTACAATTGCAAAATTAAAAAAAAAGTGACTGGAAGGGTGGGCGGGTAGCTACCCGTTAGCAACCCGACAGGTATTGAATGAACAACCATATATATATATATATATATATATATATATATATATATATATATATATATATATATATATATATATATATATATATATATATATATATATATATATATATATATATATATATATATATAGGCTGTTCACTCGTTACCTGCGTGGGTAACTAGATTTTCGCTACCTGCTCGCTACTTGCACATCCAAAAGAGTAACTATATGGTACACAAGAGTAACTCTTCTAATCAAAAGAGTAACTGTATTGATATAAAAAGTAACTGTATATAGTCAGTAAATATAAGGACGGGTTTATTGATTTTGGTGGGCTAAATGATATTACTTTTGGATCGAATTTTTTGGGGAGATAGATAAAAAGCTCCTATACAATGCAAAAAAAAATTTAAAAAAATATCAGGAAGGGTGCGCAGGTATTAAATATGAGCCCATATATATATATATATATATATATATATATATATATATATATATATATATATATATATATATATATATATATATATATATATATATATATATATATATATATGGGTCGTCCATTCAATACCCACGAGGGTATCCTAGAATTCGCTAGCCATCAGTCAAAAAACTAATTATACAACTAAAAAAGTAAATCTAGAAAAAATACACAATATATATATATATATTTATATATATATATGTATATATATATATATATATTTATATATGTGTATTTATATATATATTAATTTATATATATATATGTGTGTGTATATATATCATTTTTTTGAAGGTTATTTAGCGGGTTCGCTTGTGCCTTGTAGAAGCTGCAATATGCTCCTTTGTTGTCGCCTCCTTCTTTTTCATTTGGAAACAGCTTCCACAAGTGTGGGCACTTGTGGCTGCTTCCTCCTTATTAAGTAGCTGGAACCGGGATGCCTAGGTTCCGTCTGGAGGTCGCCGGCAAACGCTTCCCCAGCTCAGCCTCCATTTTATTTCCCAGCTTAGTCGGAACACGCGCAATAGCTCTCGGTAGACAGAGAGCTCTTGTGATGTCCCGGCAGTCACCGGAGCTGTACTCGTGATGTCTCTGTAGTTGGCCCCAGGCTACTACAGAAGACAGACTATGATAAGGAATTGCCCCTCTTCGGGGTGCTGACGTTTATGACCGACAGTTGTTGCTTCAGCTGCGGCATCCATTCTTCCTGTTATCAAGTTCATCAACCATTATAAATCGTTAGATTGAAAAAGTTAAAGAAGCTCGATAATGCTAGACTTATTGCGAAATCCGGGTATCGTCCGTCAAAAGAAAGCATAAGTCGATACAAGATCGGGTGATACGAGGAGGGGTTGCACGACACAGCATACCTCCCGATATGGGTATATCGGGCGATAAGGTCGCCAAAGAGCAACTTCCCGACAGAATGTCACAAAAGAAAAATATGCCGCCCGATATGGCATATCGGGCAAACACCATCGGTCGTTATGTCGTGCATAACTGCGTCGGGCGATAAAAAATTCGACAAGGCTTGTGATCTCGATAGGCAGCGTGCGATAGGAAAAACTCATGTCGGGCGATAAACCTGTCGGGGGATAGCTTGCTGAGCGATAAGCGTGCCGGGCGATATGCGTGTCAGGCGTTACCTTTGCTCATAGGAGCCATCGCCCGATACCACGGTGAAGGCAACTGGCCGGCACGGGAGCAGAAGGGCGGACTACTGTATGCATTACAGGTGGCTAAAATGAGTAAAGTGTGACTGCCCGACATGGTGAAATCTCCGTTCTTATTTATAGGCAGCTCGGCCGGGGCAAAACGGACATCTCTGGGGCGCGCGTCGGCCAACGGGTCAGGCGGTTCCGAGATGATGGTCACACCAGTCTCATTAAGGGCATTTATTCTTATGCACGATAGGGTGCATGCCGCCCATGAACTCCAACCGTCACAGCCGTTGCGATGCCTTAGAGACCAAAGCCCGGTACGAGTGGTCTTGCGCGCCGGCTGGGCGGCTGCCCGTCACGATTAAAATAGGCGGCCGAAAAACCGATGCTAGATGAAGGAAAAACATCATTGGTTTAGGGTTAAACCCCCTACCTCAGAAAATTATTACAGCGGTGGCCCATAAAACAGAGTCAGCGCATGTGGCGCATGCACTGACTCGGGCCTTATTACATGACATAATGTTTGTTCTTGCAAATAATAGAAAAATGCATCCTACTCTATGAAAGAAAGAAAAACTCGGGCTGCCTCCGGAGGAGAGCTGAAGTTCGCGTCGCCAGCTCGACCGGTGTAGGATCATCTTGTTCCACCCCTGGATGTGCCCATATCCTGCAGGTCGATCTCTGCTCTCCTGACAAAGGCCTCATCCTCGTAGAACCTTTTCACCCTGTGCCCATTCACTTGAAATACTTTGGTCAGATCGTCTTTGTCGTAAAGCTCCATCATTCCGGATGGGTATATTTTTGACACGGTAAACGGTCCTGACCATCTCGTTTGTAACTTCCCAGGGAAAAGACGGATGGAAGACTTGAACAGCAAGACCTTATCCCATTCGCTTACATCCTTTCTCCTCAGATGGGCATCATGCCACAACTTCGTCCTCTCTTTGTAGATTTTTGCATTTTCGTAGGCATTCAATCTCAACTCCTCGAGCTCTTGAAGCTGCAAAAATCTCTTTTCTCCAGCTTTGTCGAGGTCCATATTTAGGAACTTGATTGCCCAAAGGGCCTTGTGTTCCAATTCTAACGGTAGGTGGTAGGATTTTCCATAGATGCGACGGTAGGGGGTGGTTCCAATGGGTGTTTTGTAAGCGGTGCGGTAAGCCCAAAGTGCATCGTCAAGCTTCATGGACCAATCTTTCCTTGTTCGGCTGATAGTTTTCTGCAAGATGTGCTTGATTTGCCTGTTGGAAACCTCTACCTGCCCTGGCATCTGGGGATGGTAGGGTGTAGCGATCTTGTGCTTCACTCCATACTTGCGTAGGAGTGCTTCAAACTGTCTTTCTCCAAAGTGCGATCCTCCGTCGCTAATAACTGTGCGCGGGACGCCGAAGAGAGGGAAGATGGTCTTTTCGAAGAGCTTGATAACCGACTTGGGGTCGCAGGTCTGGGTGGCTACCGCTTCCACCCACTTCGATACATAATCCACGACCATGAGTATGTACCGATACCCTCGAGATGGGAGAAATGGTCCCATATAGTCGATCCCCCATACGTCAAATATTTCGACTTTAATCCAGCTTGCCATTGGCATTTCGTCCCTCCTCCCTATGTTCCCCGTAAACTGGCACTCTTTGCAAGCCTTCACAAACTGTGCTGCGTCTTTAAATAAGGAGGGCCAGTAGAAACCTGATTGTAGCACCTTTACAGTTGTTCTTTCGCTGCCTAGGTGACCACCATAGGGGGAGGCGTGGCATTGCTTCAGGATGTCCACGGTTTCTTCTTCTGGTATGCACCTCCTGTATAAGTTGTCAGAACATCTTTTGAACAAGAGAGGATCGTCCCAGTAGTAGTTTTTAACTTCTGCAAAAAGCTTCTTCTTCTGATTGTACGTTATGTGAGGGGGCAGTTCTCCGCAAGCGAGATAATTGCAGATGTCTGCAAACCAGGGTAGGCTTTCTTCCTGGGCTTCGGGCAACATAAGGGCTTCATCGGCGTAGTCGTCGTTGATAGGAGGCCCTCTCTCTTTCTCAGTCACAATCCTTGATAGATCGTCTGCGACCACATTCTCTGCGCCCTTCTTGTCGATAATTTCATGGTCGAATTCGTGGAGCAGTAAGGCCCACCTCAACAGTCTGGGCTTTGTGTCTTTCTTTTGCATTAAGTATTTTATCGCCCCATGATCTGTGTATACTTTGACCTTTGCTCTGATGAGATACGACCTGAACTTATCAAATGCGAAGACGATCGTGAGCATCTCCTTTTTAGTTGTTGTGTAATTTACCTGGGCTTCGTCCAACGTGCGACTCGCGTAGCAGATCACATGGTGCTTCTTGTCCTTCTTTTGCCCCAGGACTGCTCCAACCGCGTAGTCGCTTGCGTCGCACATCAGCTCAAAAGGTAAACCCCATTCTGGCGCTTGAAGGATAGGTGGCGATATTAAAGTGTTTTTAAGGACCTGAAAAGCACTTAGACAATCGTTAGAGAAAACAAATTCAGCGTCTTTTACCAAAAGATTGGACAACAGTTTGGAAATCTTTGAGAAGTCCTTGATGAATCTTCGGTAATATCCCGCATGCCCGAGGAAGCTTCCCACCCCCATCACGGATCTTGGTGGAGGAAGCTTGGATATTGCTTCAACCTTGCTTGCGTCCACTTCGATCCCACGCTTCGAGATCTTATGCCTGAGGACGATGCCCTCCCGCACCATGAAATGGCATTTTTCCCAGTTTAGAACTAGGCTGTTCTCCTCGCACCTTTGAAGAACCAATGACAGATTTTTCAGACAGCTATCAAAGTCTTTCCCATGGACGGAAAAATCGTCCATGAAAACTTCTACGATGTCTTCTAGAAAATCCGAGAACATCGATATCATGCATCGCTGAAAGGTGGCGAGGGTGTTGCAGAGTCTGAAGGGCATCCTTCGAAAGGCATAAGTGTCGTAAAGGCAGGTGAACGTCGTTTTCTCTTGATCGTCGGGCAAGATGGGTACCTGGTAGAAACCTGAAAAGCCATCAAGAAGACAAAAGAAATCATGATGCGCTAACCTTTCGAGGACTTGGTCAATAAAAGGTAGCGGAAAATGATCCTTCTTTGTAGCCTGATTTAGCTTTCAATAATCTATGCACATCCGCCAGTCGATGACGGTCCTAACCGCCACCTCGTCACCTTTCTCACCCTTAACCACCGTCATCCCGCCCTTTTTGGGCACTACGTGGATCGGACTTACCCAACTGATGTCGCTGATTGGGTAAATGATCCCTGCATCCCTAAGCTTTATTACCTCTTTCTTGACGACCTCCTTGAGCATCTGGTTCAGTTTCCTCTGGGGTTGAACCAGAGGCTTGGCAGATTCATCCAAGTTGATGTGATGCATGCACAGGGCGGGGTTAAGGCCTTTGATATCATCTACTGAATATCCTATAGCCTTCCTGTGGAGCCTTAACTCCTCAAGGAGTCGGTCCAACTGGTTGGTCGAAAGATCGGCATTTACGATGAAGGGGTTTCTCTGCTCTTCATCTAAGAACTCGTACTTCAGGCCTTCGGGCAATGCTTTCAACTCTGGCTTTGGTCTGGGTGCCCTTTCCTGAGGCTCCTCCTCAAGAGAGGCATACATCACAGACTCCACCTCTGTATTCCCTTCTTGCAAATCTATATCAGAAAGGATGAGAAGGTTGAGATGCTTCGCGACCTCAGGATCTTCGAGGTCGGGATCTTGACAGTTTATATCCCTCAAGAGGGGGTCTACTGTCTGGATATCTTCCTCTACATCCTCGAAAAATTTATTGTAGCTATCTGCGAAACATGCTAATTCAGAGAGGGACGAGCTCTTCATTATTTCTTTTAGCTTGAAGTCCATATGGTCGTTTCCGACCCTTAAAGTGATCATCCCCTCGGAAACATCAATTAGCGCTCTCCCTGTCGCCAAGAAGGGGCGCCCAAAGATGATCGGGCAACGTGGATCTTCAGCTGTGTCGATGACGACTATATTAAAAGGGATGAAGAAGTCGCCAACCCTGATCGGTACATCTTCGACAATGCCGACAGGTCTCTTGAAGGTGTGGTCTGCCAGTTGGATCCGCATGTTAGTCCGAACCATGTCGGTCAAACCCACCCTTTGTGCGAAACTTAGGGGCATGAGGCTTATGCTAGCCCCCAAGTCTGCTAGACCCTTGCGCTAGACGTTGTCTCCGATGGCGAACGGGATTGTGAAAGCTCCGGGATCCCTTCTCTTATTTGGCACGTCGGGCTTCAAGAAGGTGGAGGAGGCGGAAGCTAAATATACTGTCTCTGTCCTTCCTCCCCTTCTCTTCTTTGTGATAAGGTCCTTGAGGAACTTGGCATACATAGGCATCTCTTCCAATGCATCAAGGAAGGGGACTTCAAGATGCAGTTTCCTGATCGAGTCCATGAACCTCTCATGACGCTTCTTCAGATTCGCCTTTTATCAGCTTATACAGGAACGGCGGCCTTGGGGCGTAGGAATTCCTCCCACTAGGTAACTCGTTTGAAGGCTTCCGTGCTGGCTCTTGAGCTTCTACTTGTCCACCTTCACCCTCTGCTGGAATGGTGCTCTCAGACCTCGGTTCAGGTTCCAGTTCGGCTTCAGCTGCGCACTCCACCATCTTCCCAGACCTTAGTACCGCCATTCTGGCAGTTTCCGGGTAGGAGAGTGTCTTTCCCGCAGGGTTCTTCATCAGTGCAGCCATTTGGGCCAATCGTTGATCGACTTCCCATTGGCGCATCTGCAGAATCACCATCTGGTGTTGCATGGAATTCTGAACTCCGGGGCCGGGAAGCGCACCCTGTACCATTTTGTTGATAATGTTGTCCTGTCTTTTTATGTAGGCTGAAAGCTGACCAACCAAGCTAGGCTGGCTCACCCTCTCGCCTCGGTCCTGACATTCACCTTCAAGAAGAGATTGCTCGCAACGAGACATGGTATCAAGACTCGGTGGAGCAGGTCAGTTTCTAAGGTTCCTGTAAGAGCATATAAAATCAAGTTTAGAAAATTGAATTATTTGGCTTAGGCAAGGAATAATAGTGATGAAAAAGGAAATGATAAAAGAAAAAGTGTGTTGTCAAGCTTATTTCTAAGCTTGAGGCACAGGAGTGTAGTTAGTGGATTCGGATTCGTCAACAGTACCGTCTTTGCCTTGTCCCCAGCAATGGTGCCAAAAAGTTGACCGGCCTAAATCGCGCGTCCTAAAATTGGAGGCGGATTTGCGGCAGTCGAGATTTTACATTTATAAACCCAAATCCTTCTAGGCCCCCACAACTTTGTTTACGGGGTCGAAGTAGATATACGGGGTCGAACACAGGGACAAGGGGGGTAGTGTTAAGAACCCAGAATCGAAACGCTACACTCCGGCAGGTATAAAGAGATGATAAATTCCCTAGGAGGGAAGCATAAAGATGTCACGAACAAAACAAGAAAACTATCTCCAAGTGGAGTTACTAGAAAGATTTAAGGTTTTAGACATTTAACATTTTTTAGTGGTTTTCATGCAACAGAAACAAAAGGATACACTCGGGGCTAAGGTGAGGTACGAACGATAAAACTGCGGTAAAGCAAGCGGCGGTAGGACCAATCATGTACCCCTCCTCTCAAAGCGGACACCTCTAACAAGGCATCGGTTCCACTCTAGGGGTCACCGGACTCAAATTAGAGTGGAAAGGTTACTAAAGCAACTCCGTTCCGGGCACTCTCGTACTCCAGAATCGGACAAAACACTAGAGCCACAACACAACTCTCAAAGTTGTTGCGACGGGAAAACACGATTCGATAGCTAAGCGAAACGCGATCCAAAACATGCAAGCTAGAGTTCAGATACCAAACATAGCAATCATCCAACATATTGCACCAAGCATAGAGCAGCACGTAAGTAAGCATTTCTATTTCTATAAGCATTAAAGGTCTTAATTACAATGCATGAGTAAAGAATTAAATAACAGAATTAAAGATATGTGTCGCCTCCTTGATGTAGAAGGACGACAAGCTACAGCAACCATCCCGCCCGATATTGGACAACGGGCCTAGCCCGATACAGCCGTGTCGGGCGGCACGCTCTCTCAAGCGGCATACTGCGACAGGCGACTGTATCGCTCAAGGACCTGGCCGATACACTCAAGTCGGGCGGCACACCCTCTCGGGCGACACGCCTGACGGGCGGAGCGTATCAGGTTCGTTATCGTGTCGGGCATGGAGCTGCGTATCCTACTGCCGGGCACTGGTGTCGGGCACTCGTGTCACGTATCTACATCGGCCGATATCGGCTCCCAGTGTCGCCCGGTACAGTCCTAGGTGAACCAATCCCCTCCCTCTCGGGATGAGGAAGAGCTCACCTAGTGTCGCCCGGTACGAACACTGCAGCATGATACGCCTGCTCTCGCAGCCTCCTCCGAAGATCACTCGACTATCTGAAACCTGAAGTGACCAAGCTTGTCTGAATTGTCTAACCCGTCTTTTCGGCTCCCTATAGCTGCTATTTATAGGTAGCTGGTCGGGAGCAGATATGGTGCTCGAAGCGCCACGTGCCCTCCCTTCCGTCGTTCATTTGGTGGTCGGCTGACGCGGGTATCGCTCGGTACAAGGAGGTCGGCTGTCAGGCGTCTTGGCGAGGAGCGCCTGCCGGTGGGTGGCCGATATCGCGCGGCACATATAGTAGTTGCGGCGCGCTTGGCCCCCCGTCGGGTAAAGAGGCGTGTCGTCCATCAGTACCTTCTCGCGCGACATCGTTGTGTTGCGCGTTGTCGTATCGCGCAGCCTTGCCGGTTAGCGTGTGTATCGGGCGTCAGGGGGCCGAGACAATCTTGGACTTATTTGCGGGCCGGAACGGCCTTATTGGTACTAATTGGGCCAAACAGGGAGGAAACTCTGCAAAAGATGGAAGTATTGGATTGAGAGTATTGCTTGGCCAATTATTGCGAAAATGCATATAAAAGTGAGGAAAATAGCAGAAAAGGGCAGTTTTGATAACGGAATAAAGGCCAAAAACATCACAAAAATTGGTGTTATCAGTAACCCTCTACATGTTAAAAGAAACAAACTCTAAAAAGTAACTGAAACACAGGCGGGTAGCTACCCGCGTGGAAATTAAATTATATATATATATATATATATATATGAATCAGGATAGAATACGCTCAAGTGTACAGATCACACGCTACACTCAAGTGGTATTTGCATATCAAGACTATTGTTTTAGAAAATGTAAACTACTGATCTTCATTGTCATGTTATA
>OY856411.1:74080000-74202500 GCA_963693085.1 Alisma plantago-aquatica | reverse complement strand
TTTTGTGCCTCTATGAGGATTTAAATGACAAAGCACTTATTAGGGATATAATCCTCTACACTAGCTGGATATAACTACATAAGTATTTTATTTTTTGCATATTAATATATTAAATGGTCGTCTAACATATATGCACTCATGCAGTGACCAAAAAAATACATACACTCATGCAAATATGTCCGGTAAAAATTACATAATGTAGATTCTAAATCTAAATGTTGAAGGTTTCAGCATCAAATACGATATCAAACATAAATTACAATGAATAACTGGATCTGACCGAGTCAATTGTGTAGCACATTTAGAGCGTGGTCCCAGACACAAAATTGTAGTGATAATTTATATGTTGGTAGATTAATTCAAATTTAATATGTACAATGCAAAATACTAAATTTTAGGACTACACCCCTAATGGAGGCTATGTGTTACAACCCCAATTTTTGGGTTCATTTGGTGAGAAATGTAATTTCTCATATTAATGATATTTGAACAAATAATGATATAATTTGCTTCAAATAAAAAGATTTCGTTTACAATAGCCTTGATGATTGTTTTGTGGGATTTATTGGCTATTGGGCCCAAATAACAAGAAAATTCAATTAGTAATTGAATAATTGAATAATTGATAAAAGAAATATGTGGATCCAAAGAGGGATTTCGTGCCTCTTGGATTCCTTGGGTTCCAAGGAGTCTAAAGTTGTAAAGAAAAGCAATATGAAAAGAAAATATTAATTAAGTATTTCTTTATTAAGGAAGAAATTGAAAATAATGATAAAATGTGGAAAACAAGTGGAAAAGAGGTATAATTGAGTTATCCTTTGTTGAATTTCGTATCCCAAGGATTTCTAATGTTAAAGGGAATACCAATGAGGAAAATAAAAGAGAAATAAAGAAAGATTCTCAAAAAGAACTATTTTAATAAGGAATAAACAAGATAATGGGAAATAATGAAGAATAATGCATTTAGATGCATCTAGAAGGATAATGGGTATCGAATAAAAATGATTTCAAAATAATAGAGTGCTTGGGATCCAAGGAGTCCCAATGAAGAAAGAGGAAAGAGATAATACCAATAAAGTCATATAAGAGGATAATGTGATGTTTAATGAATGAATTTCATGGTATTATTAAAAGGGTGATATTTTCTACTAAAGGAAACTATAATTTCGTGCTTATGGAGTAAACGCCAAACATAAGAGTAACTAAGAAAGAGGATTTTCGAAATCCTAATATGTAAAGGAAATAGGAATGTAAAAAAAAAAGATATAGAAGAGAGAGAAGCTTGCTTCTCATGGAAGGAATATGATTCCTTATAAGAGAGGGCTTGTCCCCTCTTAGTTGGTCATCCTAGGACGTGGAGATGCTCCCCTATAAAAAGGGAAGAACCCCTGGTTTCATAGATTAGAGAAATCCCACGCTTATCTCTCTCTTCTCCTTCTTCATGACATGTAAACCCTAACCTTTGAGAATGACACCATCTCTTGAGCAGCGAGGGACCATGTGAAGTCCAGATGGTGGGTGGATGCCCCACGAGACTAGGGAGAAGCTTCGCCATCATGGCGTTGCCCTAGCTCGAACGCAGCAGCTGCAACACGACTGCTATGACAGTCGCACATTGTAGGCATGTCCGGCCAAATCAGCCACAATGGCCATGGGTGGAAGACAGCTGGAAGGGCGCGGAGGGTCGACGGAGGTCATGGAAGGATCTGCCATGTTTTTCGGGGTCCAGAAGGGGGGAGATCGGGCTGCGTGAGCCGCAACTAGGGCTCGTGCCGCGGAAACAGTAACCGTGCGGAGGTTGAAGACGGCCATAGAGCCTTTGGACGATTCTACCCAAGACGTAACAAAAGACGGGTTACTTAAGTGGAGGGCAAAACCGTCTTTCTGTTATGTTTTCAAGCAGCCGAGCAACATTACATGTTAAAGGCTACGTGGCGCCTCCCCATTGGCTCAAGTAAGTATATTAATACAAAAAGCATAACTCCTAATTGGTAGCTCCGATGAGAACATATAAGTGCATGAATTTTGCTCAAAAAAACGAGAGGAATCCATTAAAAATAGTTTTATAGCCTGAATCTGATCATAGTTCGAAAAGTAGTGTAAATCATCATCTTTAATGAATTAAAGATTAAGAAACCCTATTTTGATATGATTAATGTGTTTAATAGGGTTTAATGGATCATTAGAGTTGATGTTAACCTGTTAAATGTAAAAAGGTACATTATGTTTTAAAAGGAAGAACTTTGCACATGATTAGTCTAAATTAGAGTTTATATGCTTGAAATTGGAAAAGTACATAAAGTTATCATCTTTAGTGTTTTAATTAAGGGAAAACCCTTAGATTTGATGGTAAATGGTCTTAATGACATAATTCAAGTTGATACTAACATGTTGTTAATAAAAGTGA
This sequence comes from Alisma plantago-aquatica, assembly GCA_963693085.1. Classification (NCBI taxonomy): domain Eukaryota; kingdom Viridiplantae; phylum Streptophyta; class Magnoliopsida; order Alismatales; family Alismataceae; genus Alisma; species Alisma plantago-aquatica. The sequence continues at coordinate 74,200,093 of OY856411.1, read as the reverse complement.
AAATAGGATCTAAAAGATGATTTTTTTATATATTTGGCTTAATTTAGGGTTTTGTGCATGATTATGCATTAATGAGCTTGAAAACCCTAATTTAGATGAATATGTCTTTTAATTGTTCAAATCCATGAATAAATAGGGATGTGATGATCCTAAGTCAATTTGGGTATAAAAGACTATTAAAATGAATAGTTGAGCAATTAAGGTTCATAAAAATGGAAAAGGATTTTTAGGGTTGTTAACTTAAAAAGGATAAAGTTTGAGAAATTGATCTAAGAAACCCTAATGAATATTAATGAAACCTTAATGTGGATTAGAAACCATAGAAAGTGAATCCAAGTTAATAAAGTAGGTTCTTGATAAAGTGTGTAATAAATAGAGTACATATTCTTTTCAGGAATCATGTTATTGTTGAATTACTTGGATTGTATGCTTGGTTGGATTTTCTTAATGCTTATGAAATCATCAAATCAGGTATGTGGTTAATTATGAATAACCTATTTAGTTTCTCGATAGATTCTCGAATGTTTAATCGCATTGAATGCAACTAAACTGTTTGGATGTTCATACTGCAATTATAAAGTGATTATGACTATCACATAATGTATATGCCTTCTAGCTCAGATCCTGGTCCCCTCTGTTTCGTAATGGCTGACTTGGTATATGGCTACCTAGAGGGTAGGTCCATCAGGTCATGAATGACTTAGTATATGGTTGCCTAGAGGGTAGGTCCATCAAGTCACCTTTATAGAGGTACCATATAAGTCCTTACAGGGATAACACAGAGTTGTGGATAGGTATGGATTGAGTAGTTTGGCTTAAAACGTAATCTTGATTGTTAAATGATTAATTGAGTGATTATATTGTTAACATAGTTGAATATTATTTGTTTCCCCCACATACCAGCTTCTTGCTGACCGACGTTTTGTTTGTCGGCGTTTTAGGTACAATGAAAAGAACAAACAGTAAAGTGGCATATGTGGTACTAAATGAGAATTAAAGTGCAAAGGAGGATTAGATATATTAGTATCTATGTGGATAGAAGTTTTAAAATCCCAGTTTTAAGAGGTATGCAAAAGTTTTTATTTTACTCCATATTTCAGTATAGTTGGTAGAATTTAATAATTGTTACTGATTATTTGTCAAACCTTTGATCCGGGTTATTGGTTAACGGCTCTGACCTTTCAGTCTCCCTTAATTGGGGGTTACCGGGAGGCAGGGTCGTAACAATTGGTATCAGAGCATAGGTTCCTCAATTACTCTTTAATAATTATTAAATTTTACAAATTATGTAGAACCCAAGGGAGTTATTAGAGGATTATCCGAAAGATTGAGGTGTCTAGAAAAGGATCACATCTGGGGGCTGGAAATATTTTCCTCCGCACCGCTAGTCAAAATACGAGGACTCCCGGATCTGGGTGACTGTCTGGCCAAAGTCTTAGGGTATGAATCGAAATAAGATACATTTAGGACTCTCTCATCTTGTTCGTCCCTTCTCAACTCCAATTCTGTTAAGGACCTTAAGGAGTAGGGTTTCCTCTCTCTTCTCCTCACCCTCTTGAGGTATGGGTAAGGTTGATAAGGATTAAGGAATCCTCCACCAAATTAATAAAAAGCATGTAAATAAGATGTCATGGACATAAGCTTAATAGAGTAAGCGTAAAGGAATAGATACATGCTTAGGTCGTATGACACGAGTTTTCATTGCCCTCAGGAGAGACCTGAGGATAGACCTCCTTGGTAGGAGGATGAGTAGATTAAGTAGTCTTGGAGGTAGAGACCTCCATTAGAAGTAGAGACCTAGCACATCCTTTGAGGATGATGTTAACCCTAACCCTAAGGGAAGGTTAGAGAGAGATAATATGATGAGTTATATGTCATGGTTGACCGAGTGTTTGGTTGGTCACGCCTTTGGGATGCCATAAGAGGCTAGATGACCTAGTACCTTTGGCGACCCAAAGAATCATGATGGATGGCTTATGAGATAAGCATAAGGGGTTATGGATAATCTTGAGTAAACATAAGTTCGAGCATAGGTTTCACCTAGGTAGGGACATGCTTATGGGGTTGATCCTTCATGAAGAAAGGACCTCTTATAGAGAGGTTGGTTGTGGGATTAGCTCTAGGGAGAGAGCAGACCCCAGGAAAGAAGGTTGGAAGCCTAAAACCCCGAAATTTGAGGAAGAGTGGGAGTTGAGGATGTTGCGACCTAGGTGGATGATAGCGGTTGTCGTATGCTTGACCCTTGGTGGCTGATGATGTCTTGGATGCCATGAGAGGAACCAAAACCAAGAGAGAGGTTTAGTTTGCTGGTACCTCTGTGCCTATGGTATAGGTGTTTACCTCCTGAGACAGGGAGAAGGGTTTCTTATATTTGGAGAGGTATAGTAGCAAGATGTGCGGCCTTGTACCTTGTTGGTTGTCCTTAAGGAGGACCCAACTCTAAGTGTTGCTCGAGTTGAAGGATGACAAGAAGTGCATGTCATGCCTTTTACATGCTTGGTTCGTGGTTAAGAGATAGAGCATGCAGTTGGACACCTACTAGTGAACCTAGGGTTCCTAGGTATAAGAGGGGAAGTGGTATACCTAATGCTCATGATGAGAATTAAGTTGCTATAGTTTCAAGCATGGTACTCCTCATGTATAGGGGAAAGGGGAAACCCCTTAAGTTTAAGGCATGTTTGATGAACCCCTCACAACTAGGTTGATGATAAAGAGAGGTATGATCTTAATCCAACATTGAGGAAAGAGGACATGTATGACCTAGCATGGTTCGGTAGGTGATCCGCTGTGCCTTAATGGCTTGCTAGGGTTAAGTAGGCTCGTGTGGATGTAAACCCTAGACCTAAGGGCGCTTGTGACCTTTGTTATCAAGGTGTAGTTTCCTCCCATCCTGGGAGAGGGACCCTTTGGTAGGGAGTTTACCCGTTTGGTTGGTTTTGAGGTAACCTGAGAGGTTTCATAGAATCTTGAGAAGCTAAGTGAAGAGTGCATGGAATGAGAATGAATTTATAGACCCATATATAACCATCTCTATGGATGTGTTACCATGGAGGTAATCGGCATGGGACTTGACCAAGGTAGGCAGGTTGCCATGATCCCTATGGAAGGATGAAAGCCAGCCCATGAATGCAGAAAGAGAGATGATGAAGACTTGGGTAAGGTTCTAAGTGAACATGTACTATAATGGAGAATCCTAAGTCTATCCTAGGGTCAGGTAGGGATAAGACCGATGAAAGTAGGAGTTGCCTAATTCCCCAGTTGCACATGACCATAGGGTCGGGAGGTAACAACTATCATTGTCTGAGGGCCATGGGTTAGGAGATTGATCACCTTCATGAACTCATGGGACCCAAAGGGCAGATGAGTAGGGCACTCTCTTGATGCATGAGGGAAGAGGGATGACCCCAAAAGTGTCGGCACCCTATAGACCTAGAGGAGATGACCACGGGATGTGTGTAAACCTCAGTAGGATCAAGACTAGTTTGATATCATGATGTTTGTGATGTAGAGACATATGTGGCGCGTTGCAACTTAGATGTAAAGGTGTATTGGCAAGGTGGGATGTACCATCTCTACTCTTGGAATAGGAAGAACTCTGTATTTGGACTGCAGCCAAAAGCTTATTTCCTCTTGTTATGGGAGTGAGAGATAGGACATTACGCATGCCATACACCAAGGATAAGAGATGATGTAGGTTGGAACGTTGCCACAAGAAATGGGGATAGAGAAGATAACCTACCCTGGTAAAGTGAATAATACATGGATGTGGCTTGCAAACACTAAGAGGAATGAGGTAGTCACCTTATGAGGATGTCTTTATCATGAGCTATGTGGAACTTACGAGTTATACCGGGTTGAGTTTGATCACCATGATGATGAAATCAGAGAGTGTTCTTAATGAAAATAGACATAAATTTTGAGGTGAAATGATAAGTGAAATACATGAAAGTGTATGTCTTCAATGTTACCTAATACCTAAGAATGTGAAGTGGTAATGGATGCTCTGGTTAAAGATACATCTGACTTGTTGGACTAGAAGCTAGAAGAGGTTGTTTGTCTAACCCTAAATTCGAAAAGGAGAGGTGTTTGGATAACACTCAGATGTAACAAGATACATTGAAAAGTTAATGGTTGTTTGGTTATCCAGTCTAGTCCTTGATACAATGAAAGGATGGTGGTAGAACCTCAAGTGCACTTCTTTGGAAAAGAAGGTGATGAAACCCCAACTAGAGTGGTCTTGGATTTCGGAGGAATCGAGCTTGAGGAATCGGGACATACAGGAAATCATGATTGAAGATCACCATACACTGTGGAAATGGCAATAGCACTTTGGATTCTTAAGATGAAGTTGCATGTGGTTTATGGCCATGAAAGCCAGGAGGTAAAGGACGAACCCCAGTAACCCGGTGTATCGATATGGAGGACAAAAGAGTCCCTGAGAGGGAACGGGAGCTCAACACTATGGATGTTGTGATAGGTCTTCCCTGGGCTAAGGAAGGTCGAGATGTGATATGGGTTATGGTAGGTCGCCTTACCTAGATAACATGAGAAAGAAAGAGTTATGTTAGGGACAGATATAGTTGAACTACCCATGAGAGAGATGGTTCAACTACACCATGAAGCGAGTTCAAAGATTCTTGAGTTTGACCTAAAGGTTCACTTTCATAGAGTGGAAGTAGGTACATGAAGAACTCAATGTTAGTATAGTTTATCACCCCTAACTATGGTTAGTATGATCCAGACTAAAGGGTCTGATGAGGGCATGTGTTCTCGTTCAAGGTGATAGCTAGATACAGTTCTTGTCCAAGGGATGATGTGATGATAACCACCATAGCCAGTATCGGGATTTAAAGAAGCTCTGTAAGAGAGGTTGTGTCGGTCACCACTTCAGTAAGGTGATGTTGGTGAAAGGACCACATGATGGTTAGAAAAGGACCACAGTGAGTGTCGATGAAGTCGCTTTAATCGTGCAATGGCTGAAAGGAGCCTAGGGACGACAACAGTCGTGAGCAGATGTAAAGTAGACTGACATGCAGTTCACTGTGGGAGAATATGTGACATGAAAATCCGACACCTCTAAGTTATAGCTAAGAGAACTGAGTCCCCGATACATGGGTCCATTAGAGATGGATGGGTGGAGAAGGTTAGGTTTGACCCTACCCCTCAGGATAGAGTAATGGGAGATGTTTTCCATGTGTCCAATTTAGAGCACTATGTGAGGTACCCCAACCATGTGCTGAGCAATGAACCTAGTGAGCCCCAAGGGAGGCTGAAATGGCCTGAGTCACCTGTGTAGTTTATAGACGCCAGGATGAAAGAACTCAGAGAAAAGAAAATGTGATGATAAAGGTTCTTTGGAAACGCCATGAGTATGGCAAATCCACATAGGGGCCAATGATAGACATGGAAAGTCTTATCCTAAATTGATTGTTTGTTTGCTTGTTTGAATTTTGAGGAAAAAATTCCTATAAGAGGGGAAGGATGTTACAACCCCAATTTTTGGGTTCATTTGGTGAGAAATGTAATTTCTCATATTAATGATATTTGAACAAATAATGATATAATTTGCTTCAAATAAATAGATTTCGTTTACAATAGCTTTGATGATAGTTTTGTGGGCTTTATTGGCTATTGGGCCCAAATAACAAGAAAATTCAATTAGTAATTGAACAATTGAATAATTGAATAATTGATAAAATAAATATGTGGATCCAAAGAGGGATTTTGTGCCTCTTGGATTCCTTGGGTTCCAAGGAGTCTAAAGTTGCAAAGAAAAGCAATATGAAAAGAAAAGATTAATTAAGTATTTCTTTATTAAGGAAGAAATCGAAAATAATGATAAAATGTGGAAAACAAGTGGAAAAGAGGTATAATTGAGTTATCTTTTTTTGAATTTTGTATCCCAAGGATTTCTAATGTTAAAGGGAATACCAATGAGGAAAATAAAAGAGAAATAAAGAAAGATTCTCAAAAAGAACTATTATGATAAGGAATAAACAAGATAATGGGAAATAATGAAGAATAATGCATTTAGATGCATCTAGAAGGATAATGGGTATCCAATAAAAATGATTTCGAAATAATAGAGTGCTTGGGATCCAAGAAGTCCCAATGAAGAAAGAGGAAAGAGATAATACCAATAAAGTCAAATAAGAGGATAATGTGATGTTTAATGAATGAATTTCATGGTATAATTAAAAGGGTGATATTTTCTACTAAAGGAATCTATAATTTCGTGCTTATGGAGTAAAAGCCAAACATAAGAGAAACTAAGAAAGAGGATTTTTGAAATCCTAATATGTAAAGGAAAAAGGAATGTCAAAAAAAAGATATAGAAGAGAGAGAAGCTTGCTTCTCATGGAAGGAATATGATTCCTTATAAGAGAGGGCTTGTCCCCTCTTAGTTGGTCGTACTAGGACGTGGAGATGCTCCCCTATAAAAAGGGAAGAACCCCTGGTTTCATAGATTAGAGAAATCCCACGCTTATCTCTCTCTTCTCCTTCTTCATGACATGTAAACCCTAACCTTTGAGAACGACACCATCTCTTGAGCAGCGAAGGACCATGTGAAGTCCAGATGGTGGGTGGATGCCCCACGAGACTAAGGAGAAGCTTCGCCATCTTGGCGTTGCCCTAGCTCGAACGCAGCAGCTGCAGCATGGCTGCTATGACAGCCGCACATTGCAGGCATGTCCGACCAAACCAGCCACCATGGCCACGGGTGGAAGACAGCTGGAAGGGCGCGGAGGGTCGACAGAGGTCATGGAAGGATCTACCATGTTTTTCGGGGTCCAGAAGGGGGGAGATCGGGTTGTGTGAGCCGCAACTAGGGCTCCTACCGCGGAAACAGTAACCGTGCAGAGGTTGAAGATGGCCATAGAGCCTTTGGACAATTCTACCCTCGACATAACAAAAGACGGGTTACTTAAGTGGAGGGCAAAACCGTCTTTCCGTTATGTTTTCAAGCAGCCAAGCAACATTGCATGTTAAAGGCTACGTGGCGCCTCCCCATTGGCTCAAGTAAGTATATTAATGCAAAAATCATAACTTCTAATTGGTAGCTCCAATGAGAACATATAATCATGAATTTTTCTCAGAAAAATGAGAGGAATCCATTAAAAATAGTTTTATAGCCTGAATCTGATCATAGTTCGAAAAGTAGTGTAAATCATCATCTTTAATGAATTAAAGATTAAAAAACCCTATTTTGATATGATTAATGTGTTTAATAGGGTTTAATGGATCATTAGAGTTGATGTTAACCTGTTAAATGTAAAAAGGTACATTATGTTCGAAAAGGAAGAATTTTGCACATGATTAGTCTAAATTAGAGTTTATATGCTTGAAATTGGAAAAGTACATAAATTTATCATCTTTAGTGTTTTAATTAAGGGAAAACCCTTAGATTTGATGGTAAATGGTCTTAATGACATAATTCAAGTTGATATTAACATGTTGTTAATAAAAGTGAAAATAGGATCTAAAAGATGATCTTTTTATATATTTGGCTTAATTTAGGGTTTTGTGCATGATTATGCATTAATGAGCTTGAAAACCCTAATTTAGATGAATATGTCTTTTAATTGTTCAAATCCATGAATAAATAGGGATGTGATGATCCTAAGTCAATTTGGGTATAAAAGACTATTAAAATGAATAGTTGAGCAATTAAGGTTCATAAAAATGGAAAAGGATATTTTAGGGTTGTTAACTTAAAAAGGATAAAGTTTGAGAAATTGATCCAAGAAACCCTAATGAATATTAATGAAACCTTAATGCGGATTAGAAACCATAGAAAGTGAATCCAAGTTAATAAAGTAGGTTCTTGATAAAGTGTGTAATAAATAGAGTACATATTCTTTTCAGGAATTATGTGATTGTTGAATTACTTGGATTGCATGCTTGGTTGGATTTTCTTAATGCTTATGAAATCATCAAATCAGGTATGTGGTTAATTATGAATAACCGATTTAGTTTCCCGATGGATTCCCGAATATTTAATCGCATTGAATGCAACTAAACTGTTTGGATGTTCATACTGCAATTATAAAGTGACTATGACTATTACATAATGTATATGCCTTCTAGCTCAGATCCTGGTCCCCTCTGTGTCGTAATGGCTGACTTGGTATATGGCTACCTAGAGGGTAGGTCCATCAGGTCATGAATGACTTAGTATATGGCTGCCTAGAGGGTAGGTCCATCAGGTCATGAATGACTTAGTATATGGCTGCCTAGAGGGTAGGTCCATCAAGTCACCTTTATAGAGGTACCATATAAGTCCTTACAGGCACAACACAGAGTTGTGGATAGGTATGGATTGAGTAGTTTGGCTTAAAACGTAATCTTGATTGTTAAATGATTAATTGAGTGATTATATTGTTAACATAATTGAATATTATTTGTTTCCCCCACATACCAGCTTCTTGCTTACCGATGTTTTGTTTGTCAGCGTTTTAGGTACAATGAAAAGAATAAACAGTAAAGTGGCATATGTGGTACTAAATGAGAATTAAAGTGTAAAGGAGGATTAGATATATTAATATCTATGTGGATAGAAGTTTTGAAATCCCAGTTTTAAGAGGTATGCAAAAGTTTTTATTTTACTCCATATTTCAGTATAGTTGGTAGAATTTAATAATTGTTACTGATTATTTGTCGAACCTTTGATCCGGATTATTGGTTAACTGCTCTGACCTTTCGGTCTCCCTTAATTGGGGGTTACCGGGAGGCAGGGTCGTAACACTATGTGACTCAAACCCTCTTAGAGCGCACACAAAAATTTATAAGAAAAAAAATCTTCACCTTTGTTCGAGTTGTCCAACCTTGCTTGTTGGGATATTCTATCAAGGAAGGACATGTCACATAGTTAGGACTAGGGTGAGAAAGTATCAATCCAAACCACAAAACTTATACTGGATCGGTCCATTTTTTCTGATTTGGCCCGGTCCTGGATTATTTCAGCTTCTATTTGGTTTGTGTTTTATAAAATTTGTAAGTTTTCTATTCAATTTGGTATTTCCCAAAACCAGACCAAATGAGGACCGAATCCAAGAACGAAATATGTATTGAACATTTATATTGGAACGCTGATTGAGTAAAAATACAAATAGTTTATGTATATAAACACCAATGAGATATATTGGATATTAATATTATTTTAATGTAAAAATTAATTAACATGATCAAATTTTGAGTATTTAAATTTGTGAAGCATATAATTAGACCGTTCAAATGGTCATCTCTTAGTCCTGTCCTTTTTTGAAATAGATTAGTATGCTCGGTCTTACTGTAAAATTGTCTGATCTATAGTCTATAAATTTTAAATAATTCAGTCTTAGATCCAGTCTGGCTCAGTCCGATCCGGATCTAGACCGATGTCCACACCTAGTTTGACCTCAACATTAAACTCACGAGATGCATAGAAGAAACATTTAAACATTACTTTATTATCAATATACATTTATTCATTCAGTGTAAGATTATTACTAGGAGTGTATTCAGTAACATATAGTTGAGTACGTACAGAAAGAAGAAGAAGAAAGCACTGCACTTCCATCAATTGGGATTAACGGAAGACTAACAGTAGGGGGTGTTAGGAATTAGTTAAAAGGCGGAGGGTTATCATGGATTTTAGCAAAAGATAGGGAAAATTAGGGGGGGAGGGTGGGGCTCAAAAACATAAGGGCCAAGATTTGACATACAGAATGGGAGATATACAATAAGAAAAACAAAAGTTTTACTCATACCTTTTCATATCTGGTGTCAATAGTGAGAATGTCATGAGGATCAAATATTGCACGAATAATGAAAACTATATGATTCAAAACATTAGTAAGTTTGGAATATGTGATCCACATGTTACTATTTATCAGTATAATTGTAGGATAATGATATAGAGGAATGGGATTCGGATACCATTGTCTTGTGAAACTAATATGATTTATGTTGCCTATGGCGCTGAGGCCCAAATATCAGTTAGAAAAGAGAAAGAGGAAAGCCTTTGATTAGGTGGGTCAAAATGAACTAAGATAAGCAAGGGCGGTGAATGGATACGTTTAATGAAGGGTTCGGTAATTGTTCATGAATCTACTATCTACCATATTAAACACCAAGACTCGTCTCCGTCATCCTGATGTTCAAAAAATTCTAGACTCTTCGTTTACATTGCTTCCCACCAATTGTTCCGCTGGTAATAGGACTCATCAGCGCACATCTGATAAACGTGGACTCTTCATTGCCCAATCCGATTGTCATTCTTTTAGTCTTGGCCTTCCCAATCAGCCAACCTCCTAACACCAGTCTCCTTCCGGAACTGTATCATCGATGAAGTCATTATCTTCGTTTTTATATAGTGCTGCTATCCATTTCCAGTTGCTTGTCATGATCTAAATACACAACCATGAAAAAGCAGTGGACGACGGTTGCGCATGACGTACGAAGGAAAAGCAGGAGACAAGAACTGCAGTCAAACGCCTCATCGTCAAAGCAGTTATTGATTCCTTCCTCGTACAATGATGGCATATCGGAACCTCAACAGCAGGTTTTGGTAGCCCCAACCCTCATGCGAGTCATGAAGCCGACGACGCGAGTTCGAGCCAACATCGACGTGCATTGGGTACCTGCGTCATCTCTTAACGCTCTAATAGACAGTTCTGTATATTTTTCTTCCTCTTCGTATATGGATTAGAACGTCATTACACTAGCGGGTTTGGTAGCCCCACCTTCCTGTGAATCCTGAAAGACAATGACCACCATGTACGTGCAGAGCCCGACCTTTCCTATGAATCCTGAAAGACAATGACCACCATCTACGTGCAGGAGGCATCTGAATTATTTGGTTGCACGAGAGTGATATCTATCTATATTTTTAAAGAAAATAATCAACCATCAGCGGGAAATTGTCATCAAGAAAAAGTCAAGCCGCCCTTTTTAGAAGCCACATGTAGGGAAGTTTTTACACTACGGATCGGCTTGGATTAGTCTGTTACCCATCGGTCACAATGTCTTTCAGATCTTGAAGGTATGCTTTTCCATAAACATGTAACTGACATAAATTTTAGAGCGATAGATCGGTATTTTTCTGTGGTGTTCCTTCGCAATATACAGTCTACCAATATTATCCTATCTTCTAATGGCTTTGCATGCATATTGTATGCAATGGTAATTAGTAGCTGGAGCACAATAATTATTTGTATTATTTATGTTTTTGCTAATATCATTGTATTGCCGCATCTACAGGAATGCACAATCAAAACATGTTCCATTCAATTTTAACAATATATTGTTTTATTGAACCAACAAACTCCAAAATAAAATGCAGATTTTGAATTACCGAGATGACAATGTGATTTTCTGGGTACAACATATCGCTCAACTATGAGTGATGCTCATCATCGTCTTCAAAAGATTAGATATGGAGGTCTGCTAGCAATTCAGTGAATTGAAAAGCACAAAAACATGTTCTCCAATATTTAAAGTTGGCAACGGGAAGACCCTGATCAAGTTAGTAATATCAATATTTCCTAATCATTTCATAATTTTATCACTAGCCTTTGTCATACAAATTGAACGATTTATCTTGCTCGTCATCTTCTGGATCAGTTTTTTAGGATATACACATTTACCGTGTTATTGTCAGTTTATTGTGTATGTTTTTTTGCACAGGCACGTACATCGACATTGTTTTGATCAGTTAGGTAGGCGCTATACATAAGTTGCATTAGTCATTTTGGGTTTTCTTATTGGGTGCACACATATACATTCAAAGCACATCTATTTGCATACATGATTTATGTGAATGCTTTTTTTGATTGACATGTACTAGAAATGTATGTCAATTTTCTTCTGTCGTCTTAATCATTTGGTGGTCCTTATATTTTGAGTATTGATATAGAGCACATCACATACACCAAGATTCACACCCCAGCCTCGGGACCATGCCACAAACACCAACTACACATGTTGTATTTAATTTTTGTGTATTTCCAATGCTCTGTCCGCACTGTGCTAGTTTTTAAGTATAACAGTGCTAGAAGATGAAGAGTGGTTGGTTCAAAAAAAATTGAACTTTGGGCTATAAAACCACCCCACCCCAACCCTCTTCCTCTTTTTGACGTGACTCTCTCCAGCTCCTATTGCCCGCACGTCGCCACCGCTGCGCCCCAAACCGTCGCCATCGCCGCCGCCGCGTCCCGTCGCGTCACTCATTGTTCCGCACACTCGCCACCGCTGCACCCCAAGCTGCCACCGTCGTCGCTTCCCATCGCGCCCCCCGTCGTTCCTAGGGTTGTAAATGGGTAGGGGTAGACCCGCGGACCCGCAAATCCAGACCCTTAAAAAACTCGTCACGGGTCTAATTTTTCATACCCGCATACCCTTGGACCCGTATACCCTTGGACCCGCATATAAGCGGGTCCAATAATGGGAATGCTTGGACCCAGACCCGCTAGACCCGTGTACCCGCTATACATAAGTAACTACTAAAATAATATGTTATATATCATACTTTACTAGTCTAATTAATATAATTATTGAGATTATATCCTACTCTAAGGTTGAGACTAGTCATATAACTAAGAATTAGCTATTCTAGTTACAATAATGAACATCATATGTAAACTTAAAAACAAAATGTCTACTAATCTACATTACTTTCTACATGAATTAAATGTTATGATCATGACTACAAATATGTAAACAATTACTCAATTAATTTTATTGTATAGAATATAACATTGTCTAATATAACTATTACATGTTAATATACTATATGATAACAATATCTCGTTGTGTTAAATATATATAACATAGTCATTTCTCTTACATAAACAATATGATGTTTTATAGAACCGTTTGCCTGCATACCCGCTATTATTGTGGGTACAGGTATGGTGCGGGTCCAGATTTTGTATTATGTGGGCCTAGAACCGGAACCGGACCCGCTAAATTAGATGGGTATGGGTATGGGTATGGGTATGGGTATGGGTATGGGTATGGGTATGGCCAGACCCGCACCATACCCGCACCGTTTACACCCCTAGCCGTTCCGCCCACCCGCCCCCGTCGTCCTAACCTTCCTCATCACGTCCAACCCCCGTCGTCGTGTCCCCTATCATTGACGCGTCCAGCCGTCGTCGTCCCAGTCGTCCGCCCACCTGACGTCGTCGCACCTCCCACCGTTCCGCCCACCAATCGCCGCTGCACCCCCCGCTGACGTCGCCGTGCCCTGCCTCCAGCCATCGTCGTCCCAGTCATCATCGTCAAGTCCGGCCATCGTTGTCCCAGTCGACCGCCACATTCAAGATGCCCGTACCGCAGGAGCACACCCGACGCACTCTGCCACATTCGCCCCCATGTTGATGTTGCACCCGCGCCTACACTATCGCCGCACCAGTGTCGTTGTTGCCGCCACTTTCACACTGCTGCCACATCCGTGACTATGGTTATCTCAGGCATTCGTTTGTGTTGTAATTTTGATTCATTTTTGTAGTTGGTCCAAATTTTGGTATTGTAATGTACAAGAATTAGACATTTATTGAAGAAATTACGGTACTATGACATTTGTAATGAAGTTTTTATTTTGTTCTAAATAGAAAATGCCATTATTTTTGCATTATATGTAATATTGTAGATTTATACATATATAATATTTTATTTTAAAAATAATTATAAATGTCTATCGTGCTTCCTATTATATTTTTCTAATCACAAAAATGTTCTGCTTGTAAGTATTGTTTTAATTTTTATTTGGTATTGTTTAGGATATTTTTTGGTATTGCAACGATGATCAATGCATAGTGTATTTATATTTGCAGCAAAATGTGACAATATCAACTAGAAGTTGAGGAAAATTGAAAAAGAAATTGAATTTAAATGCAAGTAGAGGGAAAACGAAAAAAGAATTGGTTGTGGCAATGAGTGGTTGGGTGGTGGGTGTTTTGAATGAAACTCTTATGCTTTGGGTGGTTGGGTGGTGGGTGTTTGAATGAAACAACAATTGCATGCATGCAACCATACAACATGCAACTATGCAACCATAATTGTATGATGGGTGCTTGAATGAAACAACAGTTGCATGCATGCAACCATGCAACATTCAACCATAATTTTAGAGACGAATGTGCCGCATTGTGTTATATATTTTTTAGTATGTTATCTTTTTATATTTAGTACTCTATTGGATAATTTAAGTATTATTTTCTTAATTAACTAAAAAATATGATTGTCTATGCATCATATGCAATAGCATAAAATTATACATATAAAATGTGAATTTATTGAAATAAAAATTACTATCGTTCTTTGTGTCACACTGTGTGGGAAAATATATGTAAAGGTGCTAATTATGGCTTTTTTGTATGATGTCATTGTATAATTCGTACTGAACTCTTTTATTTTAAGTTTAATTTTTGAAATATTTTGGTACTACTTTGAATAATATTAATTATTTAATATTGTCTTGAATATATGTATGTATTGACTTAAATTGTGAAATGTTATAATGTGACATCATATAAAATGATTTTTAACATGACAATGTTTTTTTGTTAATTAGTTTCTTAGATAATTTTCACATATGTACAGTAAATAAAAATATTACATAAATCTAAGAAAGAAACAATTCGATATTTTATTTCACTAGTTGAATCAAAAATCTGACTGTACGCACTGTGTTAGTTTCTATCTAGTATATTTATTAATTATTTTTGACATTGTGTTGAATATATTTAAGTATTGATTATGGACTTAGCCGTGAAACGTGTACAAAAGCGTATATAATCGGATCAGTTGTTTATTCCGCCAAAAAGTAGAGGGAGTTTGAAAATAGTAATGATTTAAATATTCAAATCTAGGTTGTGGTTGCTTTATTGTAGTGGTTGCTTTAATGTAGTGGTTGCATGCATGCAATAATGACACATGCATTACTTTATTGGTCAAAATACAGATTTGCAACAATGTTGCATGAGCAGTAGGCGCACTAATGATTTCAAAGTCTGTCCACACAGTGGGGATTGTTCCATTTGTGGAGATGGTGGTGCAAGAGGTGTTATGGGAAGAATTTTCCTTATATTTTTTACCTCGTTAGCGTAAACGTTTTATATCTAAATGCACAAAATGTAGATTGAGTATGGAAAAAAATTACTTTTTATGTGTTTACTTAATCATTTATATGCATGACTTCTTCTATATAGTGGCATCTGATAATAAAACAACATGTATGATGACTGCATGTAGGAAATATGGAACTAATATTGTCATACTTGTGAACACAGTGTATTCTATTTTCTTTAAAGAATTGATGATTCATTCATTCTGTCATTTGGAGTATTCCATATAGGGTTCTATCAACAACACATAGTGTTTATCTGAGAAATGAAAATAGTTGAATTTGTGGTTCTATCGCATAACATACGCACTTATGTATAAAAACTATGCTTGAAGGTGAATCAAATTATATCACTATTCAAGTATGTTGCTTGTATGTTCTATTTGCAGAAAATGCTCTTCTAAGATCATATCAAAGATCATTACTTCAAGAATATTTAGTTTTATTTATTGCAATTTGTGAATTTTTTAAGGTAAATGCAACCGCAATTGTAATCAAAGTAGATTAAATATATTTTTTCTGGTTGAAGAACTTTATAGTGATAGTATAATGTTAGTAATGACAAAGTATCCTATAAATTATATAAAAGCAATATGTTTACAATTTGGATTATATGTAGTAGATAAAAAAGTTTAATACTCTTGCCAATTTGAAAAATAATAGAAAATGGAAATCAACATGGTGGAATTAATAAAATGTTAATGAATGCATCAACTATTTTTTTGAAGTGAAATCTATTCGTCAAATAATTTAGAATCAATTAGAGTTATTAAAAGAAGTTTTACACATGTTCAAAGGTAAACAAGGTGTATAGTGTGATTATCCACCATTATTTTGACCCCTCTAACAAACTATAAATAGATAAGACATGATGGTTTAGTGTTTTTATTTTTGACAAAATAATTTCTACATATGTTTTTTTCATATGAACTATTCATTTATTACTGGTATGGTTATAAGAATCAAATGAAATATTAGTTATGCATAACATTTTTTGTGAAGCTCATTCATCAAGGCTTAACATGAGTAATAATGTTATGAGATGATTCACATGGCACAAGCATATTCAAGTAATAATTTAATCAAATTATTTAGTTAGGTGACCCTGTCAACATTTTGTTCAATACAACCACATCAAAGTGATGTCTATCAGAATATGACTGAGATAAAGCTACCATATCTGATAAGGTATTAATCAAGAATAATTTTACATTTAGAAAGTGATTCATAATTAAAGTAGGTTGAATCTAAGTTTGTAATTCCAAACAAGAATTGTATTTGGATAAAATTTTAGTATGGAGCTCAAAATATATTATTGTATTTCTCAATTAAAATATAATTTAAATTCATCTTTATTTTTTATATTTTATATATAACGTTTACCCTTCTCTAGTGCCCAAATTCTTACAAATATCATCAAAGTATCTAGACCTTGTTTGTATCTTTGGAATGTTGCATCATCTAAATATTTGGACAAGCTCTTTTAGATATTCCTTTTTAGTTTAATAGCCTTTTTTTACTTTATCATTCTGCCACAACCTTTGGACTCCCCCAAAACCTCTTTGGCAATTTTTGTTGTGCAGGAGCTCATGTTCTGACACATAATATTTACATCAAACTCCAAGTTCTAAGTTCCCTCCTTGATGAGTTTATCATAAAAATTCAATTTCTTTTCTCCTTTAAGATTCCACCAATTGGGTCCTACCACCTTGGTTTCTATTATACTTGCCTTTATTGATCTTCATGTCAATATCCAAAACCACCAACTTGTGTTGGGTCGTCAGTTCTTCGTCAGGAAACACTTTACAATCCTTGCATAGTTTACAATCCACTCCTCATAAGAAGATAATAAAATTGGCTACAGTTGTGCCCACTTTTGAAAGTAATCTTATGAGATTCTCTTTTCTTGAAATGGGTGTTTTCCAAAATCATATCGTGTGCTAGTGCAAATTCTAATATCCTCTCTTTTGCCATTTTTCTACCATATCCAAAACCACCATGAACTCTCTCATATTGAGCATTACTACTCCCCACATGGACATTTAAATCACTCCCAATAATCATCTTCTCATCTGTCAGTATTCCCTGCATCAATTCATCCATGTCTTCCCAAAAATCCTTTTTAGTCTACAATGTTTTCCTGTCCACTTGGTTTCCTACAAAAAAGCTATATCGAATTTTCTTCTCATCATAATAATCCACTATCTCCAAAGATTTCCCTATCAAAGAGACAATATTCTAAGATCCAACTCTAATCCTTTTTTGTTGAACTTGCTTCTTTACCTGCCTTTGTCAAAAATATTGCCCTTGCACATTTTTTACTACATTGGGAAATGATGCAGAGGGACTAGCTTCTTTACCCACGCCCATCCACGATGTGGTAACCTTGAAAACTATTCACAAAATATGAGCAATGGTGCAACAGGATATTGACCACTCTTTCTATAACATGGATCCTTATGACATGAATGTATATTTTTTATCTTACTAAAAGAAACATATGAAATTCACCTGACACATATATTATATATTTTATGAAGCCCTAAACATATGAAATTAAATCTGACATGGATATTATATATTTCATTATACCAATAACATGTTTATTTGGTTAATCGTTGATTTAAAAATTTTATATTCCATACCCTAGGTAGGTAAAGGTGTATGTAGAAGGCGGTGTGGTATTTTAGTTCCAGGTTGTGTTCTACAACCGTCATATATGGAAGTAAAAGTGGGGTGATGGTCTAGTTTTAGGGCATGGTATGGGGCTGTTGGATATCATATTGATGTGATTGGCCCAAATTTAGGTCATCGTTGGGGGACCATTTATTTAATAATATGATGGGTGATGGTTCAATTTAGTTCATAGTCTGAGACAAATAGATATAATTTGGTAATGTGTGATCTTGATTTAGCTCATGGTGGAGGATCATTTATCTTAGTAATAGAATGGGTAATGGTCTAGTATTTGTTCATTGTTTGGGACTGATCTTGGGGTCTAAAAATGGGTGCACAACCATTCTATTGGGTGGCATCATAATCAAGTTAGAAGATAATTTGGATTATATAAATATAGTATGGATAAGCAAATAACCCTAGTTCTTAATTTGTATCCAATATTAATGAGTGAGTAGCCTTGTGGTATAATTGGGTAGCCTTATGTTTGAAGGGATCATGTTTGACTATGGTTTAACCAAATGAAGGAAAATATCTTATGGGTAAAGTTTGGGCTACCTTTTAGTCATAGGATAAGCTAAGAACTTTTGGTAAGATTTTAGGATTTGTGGGATATTGTTGATAGTGGTTCTCATGGTTGTTTTTAAAATTGACAGTATTGGCAAGTATTGAAAATTTATCAACAATCAAAATCCTTCAAGCATGATGAAAATGACAACTTTAAATTGTAAAGAAAGTGAAAATTAATTGTCAATATATAGCTTTACCTTTTTAGCCTATGAGTCTATATGTGGCTTATATCATCACTCAAGCATGACTTGTACATGAAGGGTTGGTTGTTAAATTGTCCATGTAAAGATGGCACTCTTGTAGTGGTAACTCGATTTCTACATATTTGGGTATTGCTCCAAATACACCTTATGACTACCAACTCTCTAATCAGTTAGTGTTGGGAGAGAGAGAGTCCTTAAGGGCTTTGGATGTCCAACATCACTCTATGATGGTACCTTTACTAACACCCATGTGTCTATTCAAGAGATCCAATATGAAGGTTGGCATCCATTCTATAGACCTATATGGGCTTATAAGAGGATAAAGTGAAAGGGTGCATAACTTTCATATGTTAATTGCAATCCTATGATAGATACATATCGATAGTAAAATAAAAGTAAAAATCCCAAGTTAACATGCAAGTGTATCCCCAGCTTTCCTAAAACCTAGAAATCACACAAGCAAGCAATCATGAATGTACAAGGAAACAAAGAATCTTGCTTGTGATGGAAGACCTCTCATTTCACCTCTTTTAAATAATAAAAAAACTACAAAACAAAAAGGAGGCAAAAAGAAAACCCCCAAAAGAAACTCAAAATAGGGAAATGTCAAGGAAACCTTAAAAGGGAGGCGTAAAGGAAACCCTAAAAGTGAAGTATAAAGGAAATCCTAAAAAGGAAAAACCAAGATGAAAGAGGAAACTCAAGATATTCAATGAAGCAACTCAGATTCTATAGTGATCTCTAGTGGTCTCTAGGTTGATTACCTGTAAGAAAAAATGTGAACAAGCTAAAATAGACAACCACTATAAAACTCATAAAAAATAAAAGATGAGGAAATTCAGAGTTGCCACCTTGTTTACAATGAAAATGAAGAAAATTGCAGATAGAAGTTTAAATTGGAAAAATATAAAAAGAAGGAAAAGTGACTCCACCTGAGTGAGGATAAATGATGAAAGGCATGTCCAAGAGACTAGGATCAACGATCCTATTTAAATATGGGAAGATTTTAGGCATCACCATGTTGCCTGTAAAATTAGTATTGCAATTCAAAAATCTCAAGTTCATGAAAAATATCAATTTGGTTTTTGTTAATAACACAAAATAAGAAAAATAAGGGAAATATGATTTAGGGTGTGAGTCTACTAGGACTAAAAATGATCGTGAACTTCCATTAGCATCCCCAATGACTATCTTTTTTATGGGATCCCAATAACTTCAAGATCCTCCAAAATGGAAATCCACCCCAAGCAATTGGGATGAGTTGTGGGAAGTTGAAGAGAGGGATGATTAAAGAGGGATCCAATATGATAAATATTTACCTTTGTGCATGTAATCAAGCAAAAGATTCTGAAATGTGACCAGATTTACAGGTTAAAGAGCTAGTTATGTAATTGATGATTGAAAAATGACTAGACTAGCAAAGCAATATCCAGTTCAGTTAAGTATTGTAGTTGTCATATAGACAAGGAGTATTTGAATATGTGTATGATTTAGAAGTTAAATCAAGGGGAGATAATGAACATCAATATAGTAAAATAAACATATCACCTTTTACCATCTCCAAAACATTTAGGCATGCAAGAGTTGATGTCCTAGAATAAGGATTAATTCCACAGGGGATCTCCATTAGTAGAACATAGTATTATGCCACATGGCACCTTCACCGCAACATTGGATCCAAGTGGGTGTTCCCGTATAGGAAATAGTTTTCTTTCATATCTGAGTTTTGCACCTTATGAAAGACTTTAATGGTACCTACGATAAGAAAATTTCTTTCATCACATGATTGTTTCATTTGAAGAATACTTGATTAAAAAAAGAGGGACGAGGTGAGGTAAAACTTGGGGGATTTATTAATGGTACCAACAATATTGGTCGGTGAACAGAAGCTAGTAGTAGAAATGTCTTAATTTCTACTTGAGAGAGATCAAATCTATAGAATAATATATAAGTAATGCTAGAAATAAAGGAGGGTATTTTACAATGACAAATACATGACACATTGTCTTCATATGAAATATGGGGGGAATAAAAATCATACCAAGGTAACTCTTTCAAAAGAAAGAATATGGTTTGATGACACAATCTAGTTTCCAAATTCGATAAATGTGCAGAATATTTTTGGTCATGAGAAACACTTTTCTATATAATCAATTAGTCACAAAACTATTAGGACATAAAGAGATTTGTGAATAAACTTGTAGTGGTTCAATATGAAGAAGGACATATTAATCTAGGACTACTCTTGGAAATATATGATTTATCAAAATTATAAAATGTGGGAACTTGCTCATGCAACTTATAATTGGGAAGAGAACACTGACTAAAAAAGACATATTTTTTCTAATTGTATACAAAAAAGGTAATCTTTCTTCCCACATATGGTAATAACTAAAAACATTTATGGTAATTATAGTGGATGGTATATTTGATAATGTGCATAAGGACGATAGTAAGGGTACCGATGTTGAGAAAGAGGATAAGAAAGAGGGATATTATAGACTCCTTGATGATAAGGATCGGGATGTGGTTTGTTTTGGTTTTGGGTGAGGATGATAGAAATGAAGCTAGACCATTTAATAACTAATAAATCATGCAAGACTTGTTTTTTTTATTTATTTGAGTAATGGACCCATTGTCTTCTTATAAAATTTCTATACTATCATACATTAGTTTAGTTCATGTGGATAATGATAGTTTACCAAGAAAATTAAATTGATATAAATTAATATGTGGGATGTATTATTTGAATTGTTAATTGTATACATTTATATTTTGAACATTTTTAGAATACATGTCACTAAATTGATGGGGAATTGGGATGAGAGTGGGAAGATGCAGAGGCAGTGGGATCCGTGGAGGGGGAAACTATGAGGTGAGGGTTACAATATTGAACCAGTGGATAGGGGAGCAGAGAAGGAAGAAAAAGGCACATGAAACATGTCCAAGATAAGGGGATAGATTTAATCATACCATAAGTAGGTATTTATCTTCATGACACATGGATGGGGGGAGCAATTGGGTGGATCCATTAGATACCTCATCTGGAAGGTTACATGATCAATTGAATGAGATCATGGATGACTACAGGAAACATTTAATTTGGTGAAGATGATACCATCCAAGGAGGGAAACCCTAGCGCCAACATATTTTGAGTAGCATGGTGGCTGGTGGATATGCTAGAGAACACAATACATTATTCTAGTAAAAAGCTTTTTAAAAACAAGTTCTTGGTGGTTGATGTTTTGGTAGGTGATATTGAAGGAAAGTTGGCTTTGACCATCAACCCTGATGCATAATATGATCTCAAGATACCATGGTAATGCATTGTCATCGTCAAGCTGATAGGGTGTGATGTGATATGCATGACTATGTGATCTATATTAAAATTGTTGTGGAGAATCAATGTTAGATTTAACATGTATGAATTAGATTTGGCACAGTTCATCATCCAACTCTCTTGTAGAAGAGACTATGACACAAATTTGATAGGAGGTCCATAGAAGCTCTTTGGTCGTTTCTTAGCCATATGGGATTGGTAGCCATCCTTCATACCATCCAATTAGTTACCATTGTATATAGTAACATTGGTTTCAGTTCTCAATCTCTAGTTACATATATGGGCCTACCATGTTTCAGTAAATGGGGATGGATTTGTGTAGACTTATCAAAATTGATGAGCTTACTGCAAGTAGAATGAGAAGTAGGTTTGTGGGGCTGGCCATAGAAGTTGATATTATCTGCCTATGAATATATGCATTCTAATTAATGTATTGAATTCTTGGTGTAATATGATGATATACATATCGGTGTGCCACATGTGTGAAGGTACGACATACTTTATGCCAATGCGATGATAACTCAATCCCCTTGGACAATATTGGGCCATTGTAGGTTAGTGAAGGAAACCTAACACACTAAGAGGGTAATAAGGAGAATGGTATGTGGAAACCACCAAGTAGAAGAACCAACCAAAGGAGGATCCAACCCCAGCCAAATGTTAAGTACACCAATACATAGTTGAACATGGATAGGAACAGATTTGTTGAGTTGGGGGATGAAGAAACTCAAGGAGAGGATAGTAACCGAACTGAATAGGGTGAGGCACCAAGAATCTTGGAGGAAAGAAGTGTTTGACCTTTGAAAATATGGAAAAAGAAGAAATTTGCGGAAAGGGTGGAAACAGAAAACCAGAAGAGACAAATTTTTAAAAATATATCAAACTTAGCTGGCATACGCTCAAGGAATAACAACACAGGTGTTCATCTTTATGAGGGCTTAAAGGAGGATAATAGAGTTGTCAATTATACAGTGGATGAGGTTATTGAAGTTACAAACATATTTTATGAAAATGAAATGAATTCTAGCATGGATAAGGAAGCCACTAAGGTAAATAGCATTAACATTGAGGCATCGTCTAGTCATAGCACATGCACTCCAACATCTAGCTCATTTGGGAGGAAGATAGAGGGAATCAATGTAAAAATGAAGACTATGGGGAAAGCAAGAGTTCCATCTAAGAAGCACAAAAAGATCATTTGCTTAGCTTAGATCCTTTACGATAGTAACAACAAAGAAAAGAAACAAATGATTCTATCAATGTAGAGAAGGAGAGTCAGGGGATGAGACTTTCAGATGTGGGTTACTCTTCTATACCAAACCTTATTTGTTGTTTAATGATTGATTTAAATTGTTGGAATATTATAGGCATTGGAAGCTTGAGACATGGTGTGTCCTCACTAAATTCATGCATTCCTTTATCAAGAAGATTCATAATATCTTTGAACCTTGGATAAGTGGATATAAAGCCATTAACACTATAAAGTAGTTGGGTTTTAGTAAATCCTTCTGCGTGGAGGTCAGAGGGTTTGATGGAGGTATATGGGTCCTCTAGAACAAACAAGATTGCAATATTTAAATAATAAATAGCCATAGGAAATTTGTCACATGTTACAAAACTAATACCTCTCTGGTGATGCTTTTTAATGTGAGCCCACATCTAATAGTTCAAAAGTTACTCTGGAAGCATCTTGTAGATATGGGATCCAGGTTCACAAAATCTTGAATTGTGTTGGCAAATGTTAAGACTTCTATCAATTCAAGTAAAAGAAGTGGTTGTAAGCATTACAATTATGCAAAAGATAGAGTCTTTTAGGACACTATTCTAGAAGTAGGCTTGTTGAATCTTGATTTTTCTGGCACCGGATACACCTTCAAAAGGAAAGAACTTCAAGAAAGATTGGACTATAGTGTCACCAATATGGTCTCCATTCAGTCATTCCCCAACTTTTGTTGGTATGTATGCCCAGAGATCCAATCATGTGATAATTGTGATGGCATATTATGTAAAAAAATGATCAATAATAAAAGAAATCTTCCGATTTAATATGTTTCACTCATTTATGAGATAATGAGGAAACATAATGAATGTCTAAAGAATGACATTACTTAATGGCATATGTCTTCAGGTGCATGACCTGAATAATGAGATCATATGGATGTTAAAAGTATGTAAATTCTTGTTATGTCCCTAGTCGAATGTTATTGTGGCAGACCGATAGATAGAAATAACACATAAGACTAGAGTGTGGGTGGTTCATGACTGAAATATCATCAGTAATGATATGTGATATCAAACCAAGCACATAGATACTTGTACGATAATAGTGTATCGGACAGACCCACCATAAGAGTGACACATAGAAACCATAATTGGTGGTCATAATCATCTCTAATAGTGATAGTGGTGATTGTGGTTCTTAGACTTGAAATCACTACACCCATCACTTATCGTTCGATGTATTTTGACAATCCAACGTAATCTTGAATAAGGGTTGCCATAAAGGTGATAATCAAATGCACTATGCCACATGGGAATGAGTGTGAGTGATGTAGATGGGATTTGTCCCTCCTATAGGAGTTTGATATCCTAGACACTTGATAAAGCGAGATTGGGAAAACATTGTGCATGCACATATGAATCAATATATGATATTAAAGTCACATTTATCTCAGACAGTCTACTCTAGTTCAAGGAATAGGGATTGAACATTGAAAGGATAAAAATTATATGCCTTGAGTTCAATTTGGATGTTAGAGACAAAGGAATTATCCAATCATTGTACACCTATCATAGATTGTAGGTTGAAGTTATTCTCCAACTTTCCAATTACTTGGGTAGCAATGATGTGTGACTAAGCACCGCTCTTTTCTTGTGATGCCATAAGTGAGTTATGGACATTCACTACCAATGTAACTTGGAACTTATAGGGTCACACACAAAGGATATACTTGAAATAGGATTTCATTCATGAATATGGTTTAAACTTGATCACTAAAGAGTTAGGTAGTCAATTTAAACAATATTGGTTGAATATTGACTGACTGGACAAGTGAACCAACTATCTCAAAGTGTTGAACCGACTGTTTAAGTGTATTAGGTCAATTGAATCAACTTTGGAAATTTTGAACCGTGAACCAACCAGTTCAGAATGTGAACTAATCATCTCAATTCCATGAACTGACTGGCTCATGTTGTGAACTGAGCGGTTGGTGGATCAATTCGATTGATTCAAGGATTTGTGTTGACGTCATGTTGTGCATTAAATTGGATATTAATTGCCAATATAGTTGTGATTGTGAAACATGATGAAACAACGTGTTCAAGGGTTGAACCAATCATCTCATATGCAAACCAATCAATTCACTCTCGAACCAATAGTTTCTCCTATCGCATGTTGTGAAAAATCATGAAATTTTGATCCCTTTTGCTCCCATACAGACTAGGAATCATGATCATGACACTCCTATAAATAGAGGGCTACTAGAGCCTTCTCAGAAACAACTCAATTGCCTCTGAAAATTATTTGTCTTCTCTAGTTGTGGTAATTGAGAAACCTCGAGCAAGTCCTACCTGATAAATGGAGGGGTAGCAAGGGAGAACAATTGTGGAAGAGGAAGTTGGTGATTAGTATTCCAACATGAGGGGACAACTCCTTTTTATCCGTTCTTCTAGAACAATAAGAGTTCATGTTGGTCCGTGTGGACTACTCTATAGGCATGGATCCTTTTCTTGCTAGGAGGGCAACTTCAACCTACTATATGTGGTATTCAACTAGGAGGTCGACGCAGACATTATTTGAGTGTGAATTGAACAAATCCACATTCAGTAATGAGGAAATAGTCATTGAACTTACTCCAGGAGCATGTATGACCTCGTAAACCATCCTTCCCATCACATAGTTGTTGATGTGATTCATTGTCTAAAATAGGAATATGACAGTTAAAAAAAATTCTTGTCTATTTTTTCGCCATATTTCCCAATGGTGATATTATAGCCATGTTAATCTACTATATTTTAGGTTAATCGATATGATCAGATTTTAGGTTTTCATCATTTATTTATTACATATGATGCAAATACTTAAACTAATTAATGTGTGTATCCAATTAAACACCACATAAGATCCCAATTAATGTATATATATGATATGACATATATGCAATTTACACATATCACCCTAAAGGAAAGTTTTGATGGTGGATGCACAGTATGGTTATGGCCAATAACCTAGATAATTGTGTGTGGTGGAATGGTTTGTTTTTCCCTATTATATCTCAATTTTCATACGGAGCCTCTACCTTCTTCTTCCCAATGTAAAAATAGCATTCTTTCCTACATTTTCTCCCCTCGAATGTACCTCTAGGTTTATAATTACCATGCAATAAGTTTAATAGAAATAGGATAGTTTCTTTTCTTACAACAACGAAGATGACGATCAGCATCATGTGAGTCGATCGTTTCATATGATTGAGTCGACCGGATGGAGGACCAAGGAGGGTAGATCGCAGGAGGAGCGAACTGATCGGCTCATGAACCCAACCAATTGTTTGGAGGTGTCCAAACATTTGGTTGGATAGAAGGCCAAACAATCATATCAGAAGACCAACCGACCATCCAGGAGGGGAGCCAACTGGTTCAGGGCTTGAAGTGATCAATCCAAATTGGCAAGCACAGATCCACACCAACAACATATTCTTCATGAGATTTAGACCTAGGTGGTAATAATTCCTTGTGGCTCCAATTATATGGTATGGGCATAACCATTGCTAGTGTTTTATATTGTATGTTACATTATGGGATATAGCATGTATATGATATGTACTATATATATGGTGATTGGATATTGTATATGTATTAACATAAAAAATCCCTCAAATCAAACATATTAAGTCTAAGTTGATTTACATTAGTGACATGCATAAAAATATTGATCGAAAAAATGCGGGCACCCCAAGGGTGGTACATCATCTATCTCGTGGAAGTGTGATGGTAATAATGTGGGCTTGTCAAGTCGGGTGCATTATTATCGTGTTGGATTTTGGGTCAGACATAACCGGGTGTCCTTAATGGGATTAAGCACCTAGAGGCATGCATACGATTATGGCAAGGAGTTTCTCATACCATCTATCCAAGAATTTCATAAGATGCAAATGTTGTCTACCTTAATGATTGATTATGGTCACTGGCATTGGTCGGGTAATAATTGAGTTATTTTGAATCTTGGCTCAATAGAAGTGTGTGTGCTGCAATGTTTCGAATTGATAATTGAGGGTTATTAATTTGAACCAAATAATGAGAGTGATAGTTAATTAAAGGCCTGTTTGAAAATCATCAATATTATACAAATCAAATCAAAAATAAGTTTTTAACAAAATTGCAAATTTCCTTGTAGAATAAAATGGCAACACACAACAACACATTTTCTCTATGATCAGTCCTTGAGTAGGAGAAGTTGAATGGGAATAACTTCCACGATTGGTTCAAGACGTTGAGAATTGTTATCACACAAGAGCACAAGCTCTATGTCCTAAAGACATCGATGCCTGATGAACCTCTTTCCAATGCACCTAAGGCTGACAGGGATGCTTACAAGAAGCATACTGAGGATGTCGTCAATGTCAAGTGTCTAATTATGTGCTCAATGAACTATGAGTTCCAAAGATAGCATGAGAACATGGATTTTATTGAGATGGTTACACAATTTAAGAACATGTTTCAAGATCAGGCAAGACAGGAGAGATTTGATGTCTCTAAGGAGTAGTTCGAATGTAACATGGAAGAAGGAGATATAGTAAGTCTTCATGTGTTCAAGATCATTGTGTATGTGGAGAACCTTCTAGATTGGGATTCCCCTTGTGTTAAGAGTTGGCCACTATTTGATTATACAGTCTCTGCTAGAGTCATACAATGAGTTTGTCATGAACTACAACATGAATGACTTTGACAAGCCATTGACAGAGTTACTTGGCATGTTTATAATAGTTGAGGCACAAATGAAGAAAGACAAGTCCAAGTTTGTGATGATGATCAGAAAACCAAAGGGAAAGTCTAAAGGCAAAGGCAAAGCTAAGAAGAGTTCTAAAGTTGGCCAGAAGTCCATGTCTTCAGCACTCAAAGCAAATGGAGGAGTAAATAAGGGAGGGAATTGTCACCACTATCACTAGCCTGGACATTAGAAAAGGAATTGCCCTCTCTACCTAGAGGAATTATAGAATAAGAAGTAGGGGATATAAACCTCTACTTCAGGTATAAATGTTATCAGATGAATCTTATTACTTCTTCATCTTGGGTATGTGATACTGGATGTAGATTTGACATACGTTGATGTGCAAGATCTGATTAGAAGTAAAGCCTTTATGAAAGGACAAGGATGGTATGTGTGGAGCAAGAGTTGATGCAACTTCAGTCTACATTTAAAATTTATCTTAGCCCATTGGGCATGTAATATAATTAGAAGAACTTCTATTTCATTCTACCAATAATAGAAACAATTTACTTTATGCATCTTGTATGGACAAAGATGATTATAAATAAAGAGTCATTAATGGTTTTATGTCAAATATGTGATCTTGTATGGAAATTCTCCAAATAGCTTAAGATGTTTATATGAATGATCCAAATATTAATGTTTATAACATAAATACCTAAAGAATTACAATTGATAACTCAAACAATATATAGCATTTTCATCTACAACACATATATGAGAAATGCATTTCTGGAACATAATGATGTGTATCTAGACTCTTTTGGTTTTTGAACCAATGAGAGACATGCAAGTCCTTTATATGAGCAACACGAAAAACCTCTTACTAGGTTTAGTGGGAGAATTAGAACTCTATTAGGACATGTAGATAATGATGTACAAAGACCTTTGGAATAAATGCTAGATATAATTATTTGTATTGCATTATATTTAATGATGATATGGTTATATGTGTTCAGTAAAATACAAATTTATTGAAGTGTTCAAGTAGATTACATGCATGAGGCACACAAATTCCTTAAAGGTGCTAAAATACTTTGATATGATCAATATTGAAATACTTTATAGGAAGAGATTTGAGGACCTTCTAGAGAGACTATGATCATGTATCATAATGAACATTACCTGAAGCATGATGATGTATCAGAATGAAGGAATGACAACCTGATGAGTCATGATGTGATTATATTCAATCTTATAAATTTCCTCTTAGACATATATTTAGCACTAAAACAATTTACCATCTAAAATGGTTTGAAAGACAACATATGAGATGTGGTATGGGAAAGTCGCGATATGTCTTAAGGATTGAAATTTATGCAAAAAAATAGTTTCTTGAAAAGATTTAATCACATAAAAGTTAGTTTGTAGGATACTACTTATCTCAATCCAAAAGTGTTGCTTGATTGGATAGATGAATTCTAAAAGAATCAGTCAGAGTAAAGTAGAACTCAAAAAGTTCAAGATCCACAAATAAAACATTGAGCCAGAGGAGGTGCAATGGGAATCACAAATTGTTGTGAAATCTCGAGTTCCATTTGTACCACAAAACTCAGAGTTCTAGAAGAACACATTTAAAATTAAAGGATTGTGAATCCTATAACTCAGATTAGTTATGAGTAGTCCATAAGATGATGAGCTAACAATCAACTAGAAGGTATTAAGGGATCAGAGTCTGAGAAATGGCTTGAGGCAATTATATTCAGAATGGAATGCATGAACACCAACAAGCTATGACCTTAATGGTACCACCTAAAGGGGTCAAACCCACAAGGTGCATTCGGGTCATTTAAGAGGAAGACCAACATGGATGACATAAAAGAACAAATTGGTTGCAAAAGTTTTTCAAACCAGTTCAAAGTGTTGAACATGATGAAATCCTTTCACCAATTGGCATGCTTGCTATTGCAGCTTGTTAAGACTATGAGATTTGGCATATGAAGGTCAAAACTACATTTCTAAATAGGATAATTGAGAAGGATGTGTATGTGACACAACCTGAAGGTTTTATAAATCCATTAATGCAAATAAAGTCTATAAGCTACAATGTTCAATCTAGAGGTTGAAACAAGTATCTTAGAATTGGAATCTTTGATCTGACAGGGTATTCAAAGACTTTGACTTGAGTCAAGATAAAAGATGAAATATGTGATTACAAAATATTTAGTTGGAGCATATGAATATTCCACATATTGATGAGGAATAATATCTCATTACCAAGTATTGAAAACATGGCATGGAAATCACCTTCAGTATGAAGGATTAGGTCAAACATCCTATGTGATAGGAATTGAGATCTATAGAGATAGTTCTAGTAAGTTTCTGAAACCTAAATACGAGCACATATATTTGCAAGATCTCGAAAGGGTTCAGCATGAAGGATTCAGTGAGAGAGAATATGTCCATGTAGATGGGGTTAGTCTCTCAAGAATCTAGTGTTCCAATTCTTGTGAAGAATGGAAGAGATTTCATATGCATTCTCATTTGGATCTATCATATATAGTGTACTCATCCCATTATCTTGTATGTGTTGGACATGACAAGATGATATTAGTCAAACCCAATGAAGGTCATTAGAACACCATAAGAATATTCATTAGTAGTTGAGAAGAAATAAGGAAAAGTTGGGTGTAAAGGGTTACATCGATGCAAGATTTTGAAATGACATAGAATGATCACAATATAAAACTGTGTTTAGTCTTAAAAGAAGAGTTACAAGTTGGAAAGGCTTAATAAATATAGGCCATTCTTCTACAATAGAATCTATATGTCCTGGTGTTTTGAATACAAGAATGATTACACTATGGATCTAGAAGTTCAAATAAATGAACTTGAGGGATGTTCCAACCATTGATGACACAATATAAATACTATGACAACATTGGAGATACTGGTTATGTAAGGAATATTAGATATCATACTATGACAATTCCATCTTATATGAAATGATGTACAGCAAAGAGTTGTGATAACATGTAATATACTGACTAAAGGCAAATTGTTGCTAACGTATTGGGTTAGCACTTGTGTGGAAAAAACATGATGTGCATGTTTAGATCACTAAGAATAAGATTCATGGGTGATTGGATCTAAGTGCAAGTGGGAGTTTGTTGGTATGTATGCCTAGAGAGCCAATCATGTGATGATAGTGATGGCATATTATGTAAAGGATTTCATTAATAATAAAGGCAATCTTCTAATTTATTTTGTTTTCCTCACTTACGAGATAATGAGGAAACATAATGAATGTCTAAAGAATGATATTATTCAATGACGTATATCTTCAAGTGTGTGATCTAAACAATGAGATCATACAGATGTTAAGAGTATATACATTCTTGTTATGACCCTAGTCAGATGTGATTGTAGAAGGTTGTTAGACGTCAATAACACATAAGACAAGAGTGTGGGTTGGTATATGATAGAATATCATCAGTCATGATATGTGATATCAAACCAAGCACATAGATACTTGTTGGAGAATAGTGTATCAGACAGAACCACCATGAGAGTGACACATGGAAATCATAATTGGTGGTCATAATCATCTGTCATAGTGATGGTGGTGATTGTGGTTCTTAGACCTGAAATCACTACACTCATCACTTGTCGTTCGATGTATTTTGACATCATCTACCATAATCTTGAACTGGACGATTGGTGTATCTGATTCATTGATTCAAGGATTTGTATTCATGTCATGTTGTGCATTAAATCACATTAATTTTCAATACAATTGCGATTGGAAAACATGTTGAAACAATGGGTTTCAGGGTTCAACCGATCGAATCACATGCCAACCGATCGACTCACTCTGAAACCAACTATTTCGCCTATCGTGGGTTGCGCAAATTTGTGAAATTCTGGTCTCTTCCTCTCCTACTCAAATTGGGAATCCTGACCCCAACCCACCTATAAATAAAAGGGTACTAGGGGTTTCTCGAAAACAACTAAATTGCCTCTGACAATTGTTTGTCTTCTTTGGTTGTGGTAACTGAGAGAACCCGAGCAAGTCATATCCAATAAAGAGAGGGATAGCAAGGGAGAGCAAGTTGGTGACTAGTACGCCAAGGTGAGGGGACAACTCCTTCTTGTCTATTCTTCTAGAACAACAAGAGTTCTTGATGGTCTATGTAGAATAATCTAGAGGTGTGGATCCTTTTCTCGCTAGGAGGACAACGTCAACCTGCTATCTATGATTATCAACTAGGAGGCCGACGCAAATGGCGTTTGAGAGTGACTTGAAGAAAGCCACATACGTCAATGGGGGAATAGTCATTCGACTTGTTCCATGAACATGTATGACCTCATAAACCATCCTTTCCATTACATAATTGTTGACATGATTCATTGATTAAAAGAGGAATATGGAGGTTAACTTTTTATGTTCTCTGCCTATTTTGTCATCATATTTCCCAACAACTTTACTATACAACACTTTCCTAGATTGCAATCTTATTATTCCCCTCTACTTTTTTGTTCTATTCAGGATGACGTGAAGCTACATAGGTTCATATCTAAAGTGTAATGGTCGAAATACAAGAACTTCAAGAAACTTCTTCATAAGAAGTGGGATAGCATAATGGATTTCAATGATGCACCGATGTGAAGAGAGACACCATCAAATGGTATAGAGAAAATGTAAAATAAGAAAGAAGGAAGAAGAATTGGATGATACAAATCATTGATAAGATACAAACTAAATTGGCATCCAACTACAATACAATCACTGACGGTCTCTGTATTAATATACTTGATGCATCAAACAAAGTTCCTATGGATGAGGAAGAAGAATGGAAGTAAAAAAACATATCAATTGGCATAAAAATGGGAACAACAATAAATATGTATATAATGCATATGTGAAACAACGTAAAAGGCATAATACCATCTCTATGTTGAATAACAAGGAAGGGATGTAGGTTAGTGATGAAGTCTAGCTAAAGAATCTCATCAGACTCCTTTTTCATAACTAACTTTATAAGATCCCTAACCTAGCTTTATGCTTAATTGTGTTTACTTTTCATAATGAGATGCTTAAATCAAAATCGAATATTTTGAGATGCTTTAATATCATGTGACAGGCTTATATTTTCATTTTGATCCAATTGATTAATGTTTGAGCTACCTTTTCTATATACATACTTGTTTCGGGCCAGTTTGAAATTGACCCAAAAGTGAGGGTTATCTTGCAAAATGTTACATGATGAGAATTTTCTTGTGCTTTAGCATCATGAGAGAGAGGATGATGCAATGGGTCACTTTGTTTGAATCATAGTTGGTGATGTGACACCTTACAGTGTTCTAGGGTTTCTAAGATTTCTAGGGTTTGCTTAGTTGATAGAGTAACTATCCTAGGATTTGATGTTATGACCACTACACCACATTTAGTGAAGTTCACGACCGAAACACATACCTTGTGCAGTTTTGTCTCCACTAAGAAAACCTAGAGGTAGATGGTCAAGATAGTTTGTTATTTAGTGTCTCAACCATATACATATGTGACCTAGGGTCTCGACCTAGACATATATAAGGAGTGTCTCAATTGAGACAAGGGGGTAACCAACCTAGTTGGTCGCAACACATTGGATGGATAAACATTAACATTTTGTAATTTTTCATGTGAGTGGAGGAAAGATTATTTCTTTGAAGGGCATGTTTCCCTTGGTGATCTATTATGTTGACACCTCATAGTCTCTTACTTCCCTCTTCCTTTGGGTATTTAACCCCTTCTCTTCACAAATAAGCAATCTTTTAGGTCCTACACTCTTTCTTCTTCCTTTGAATTGTCCTTGGAGCTTCAAGATCAAGAAAGGTTAGATCTTGAAGCCTTGGTGGCCAATCTACCTTGCTTGAGGAATATCTTGTTCTAGATCAATATCGTGGTGGTGATTTTGTGGAGATTTCCTCTTTTGGTAAGTGATCTTCTTCTCTTGATCACAATTTCCCTCTCTGAAATTTCCATCATCTTCTTCTTCCTCCTTATCCATAGAATGTGGACTATCCATGGTGACCTTCTTGAGAGAAACTCCTCTTCACAAAGACCTTAGACTGTATTTTGACATGGTCGTAACTAGTGAGAGGATGATTTCATCTCTTTCCCTTTTTTTCCTTGGTTCGTCCTATGACTACTTTCCCTCTTTCTTGAACCCCTTTGTGACCATGGTTTTCTTCTCTCTATAGGTGATACCTTGGTCGAAGTTTGAATCTTAGTTGGAGTTTTGGGATCTTGAGATCTTGGAAGTTTGATTCTCTTCAAAAATAGGTGGGTTATATAACTTCTCTCACTTCTATTATGTTCATATTAAACTTAGTCTTATGTAGTTTATTGCAGAATTTAAAATGTGATTATTTATGGTTGGAAGCATGACAATATTATAGTTTAATCTTGTAGTATTTTTAAAAGGATTACTCTTCATATAAATCATAATCCTTTATCTACTCAATTTTGTGGTGATAGAAATATTGATGTGTTCCTTTGGATCGTCATCTATAGAATTGTAACACCTGATATATGGTTCAGTTATCATGAATAATAATAGATTATGAGTATGATAACATGAATAATAATCGTGGTTTTCTTTCTCTATATAACTCTTTTTGGTGACCTTCTATAATCATGTTCTAGGGTTTGAAGAACACCCTTGAATAGATACTTCTCTATGGTTGACATTTGATATTCCCTATTGTTACCCACCTATTCTGATCTTGCTTAGATCTTCTATGGTGTTGGGCATGTGGTTGAGACATCCTTTGGTCTTCCATCATAGTCTACACTCATGCAAGGGGTGGTTTTGATTGTGACACCCCCTTACCCTAAGGATGGTCGCTACACCATCCTGGCCACGACGTAGCGTTTCTACATGGTGTTGTGTAGTTGGTTGATGTTACATATAAGATGGTTAAATTATGGTCGAGACACACGTCTAGGTTAGGTTATGAACATAACAGGTCAAGTCTAGTTGGTTACGGTCGTGACATAATGGGTTAAAGTTGTAAACACCTTGTGATAGTTGGGTCACGACACACCCTATGGTGTAACAGTCGTGACAGTCCTTGATGGAGTTTTGGGTGTGATGTCCTGTTGCAAGTCACCTGGTGTCGACGCCATGTTGTGGTTGTGTTATGGTCGTGATGTCTAGGGTCGAGACATATGTGAAGTGTCTCAGTCATGACATGTGTGTGTTGAGATGTTGAGACCTATATGTTGAAGTTTGTAGCGAACTCACTTTCCACACCCCCCAATTAAGGAAAGACCTTCAAGTTGAGAGTCATTACCTATATTCTCAAGGATCCAGATTAGTCAAATAACAAATAATAGAAGAAAAAAATTCAATTAAATTTCAAGCATTGTTTACAGCGTGTAAAATGATATACCTCATGGAACTAATATCATCGATCGAATCCTCCTGTATAGCTTTAATAACTTCTAGGATTTCATCTTTATCTTCATTTTTGTATCTTGTGTATCAACTACCTAAAACACTGACAAACAAAATGCGGTCAGCAAACTTCTATACTGGTATGTGGGTTCATCCAATAATCACAAGTGCATATAATCAACCAACAATTATTTGCACATAAGAACATGTATTTTCTTTGTATATATTATAAGTCTTATTGGATAGACTATCTTGGGTGTGATCATTATCCCCTCTTGGGCTCGTGTGCATTATCCCTTGATATATGTCAGCCTAGGGTTTAGAATATTATCATTTACTTTATGTGATACTTATAGGGACTTTATAATTCACATGAAGGAAATAGACATCCAACAGGATATCATTCATTCAATCTTCGAGAAATCTTAGCAAATTTTGGAAGACAATACATGTAATCATAAGCGTAACCACATACCTTGAATGGTGAGCCATGCAGATTATCATGTAGAACACACTTCAATCATATTATCCAATCAACAAGCAAATCAAGAAACCCACATTTTAGTCTACATGAATATAAGTCCTAAAGTATCACCATTACATTTAATACATTAAACGCTACTCAATCTTAAACTAGGGTTTAGGTTTCCTTATTATTGATTTATAAGTGGAGTCATGTTTCAAAACCTTAATTCATATTAGGTGTAGCTAGGATCATCAACTTAATCATGTTATGGTGTTATGAACACTTATATCAGATTTAGTGCATCAAGTCATGATCTTTAACCATAAACCCACCTTATCAACTTCCATTATCATCATTGTATTCATAATCATTTTTTATTATTTATTCTACAATGTAGTATAACAACACAAAAGAAATGCCTTTTAATGTTTCTATCATTTTAATATTCAAAACTAGGGTTTTTAAGCACTATTCATCACTTTAATCCTTCTTTGCTCTACTTTTAGAATTGGATGCACTTCAATCATATTTTATTTGGATTTCTCTTGTTTTTCCGATCACTTTGATATATAATATTGCTATTTTTGGACAATCCTATCGATTACTATAATTTTTGCAAGATTATCAAAATTGGGCCAATCATATAACACCACTTTAGAAATATTACCTTTTCTTTTATGTTTGTTGGCGACCGGTCTGGTCTTGAAC
The DNA here is from genome assembly GCA_963693085.1 of Alisma plantago-aquatica. NCBI lineage: Eukaryota > Viridiplantae > Streptophyta > Magnoliopsida > Alismatales > Alismataceae > Alisma > Alisma plantago-aquatica. The sequence continues at coordinate 74,163,649 of OY856411.1, read as the reverse complement.
CACCAGTTTGTTAATTAATTCAGTTGGTCTGGGATATCCGGTCCAGGGACTAGCTTCACATCCTTGTTCACGCGTCATCGTCTCCCAGCGCAACATCGTTGTCGCAGAGATGTAAATGCAGTTGTAGGCGTGCTTCTGTTGATCGCGTAGTCATTGGTACCTCTAGCGCTTGGCTATCTGAGGGTTGAGAATGCATTTATTGTGCCTCCTCTCCTAGATCCACAGAACTTGCCATCTGCAAGTCCCTACTACCACTCACCCTCAACTACATCAGACCTCCTATGGTCCCTCGACAACACCCCCATCATCATCTACCTCACGAACAAAGCCAGATTCAGTGGCCTTGCCTTGTCGATCACCATCTCCTCTCAACAGCACGACGATGGTCTCTTGTTATTAGTTTCCCCCTCATCACACCAGAACCTAGTGTTCCTTAAGAAACTGCAAGGAAACTACCTGTCCTAGCCTGACCTCCCTTTTCTTCCTCATGTATTGCACAACTCTACCTTGACTCCACCCTCCTCGTTCAGTTCTGAGAGTCAAACAATCTTCCAAGGTCCCTGCTCATGCAACGCCATTGCTTCCACAATGTCTATTGATGGTCAACATCGAAACCCCTCCCTTGATCGTGGCAACAATGAGCACTTAGAAGGAAGAGGTCTTCGGTTCCTCCTCCTTGGCCCATGAGGTCCCAGATTCTATTGTAAGGTGGAGGTTTCACCCCCTTTATATAGGTGCTAGGTGGACTCTTAGGGTTATAGGGGAGATGGTGAAGGAGGTAAGGGATGGAGATAGGAATGGGTTCGTTCCCTCTCTGTACATATGGTAAGAAATGGTCATGTGGGAAAGTAGCATAAGCAGATTATTTCTACCCTTTCCCATCCAAATCCCGCATCCCAACTTATGGTAAGTCACATTAATGACTTTCCAAGGTTTAACCACATGTTTTCTATTACGGAATTCCTTCCAAAAGGATGCTATTAAATTGGTGGAAATTATTATAGAGACTGTGTTAACATATGGCACACAATTACACATCAATTTAGGAGATAATTTGATAATCTTTTTCCTCCCAATTCTAGATTATTATTGTTGCCATTACTATTTTCGAGTATATCAAAGGTTAAACAAAATAAAATTCTAGAGAACCCCTATGCTAGGGTTTGGGAGCCGCGGTGGCGGCCGCGGAGGCGGCCGAGGAGGACGCGGCCTGGGACCCCTGAACACGCACCGTGCTGGAGATGAGAGAAGCAATGATGTTCTGTCTGCCCCTGTGGAAACTCCTATGGTCGATACCAATCCCGAAGATGCCTCCATGACCCAAGAACAATCCGAGGCCACTACTGTCAGGCGCAGTTACAGGGACGCGCACGTCGGTAATGACCTTGGTTTGCTCTCATATACCAACCCCGTCTCGCCGGATACCCTTACGGAGGCGGATATCCAGGTCGATCTCTCCGGAGTTCTGCCTGCCTTCTCCGTCAAGCCAGAATCGATCCAGCCCCTCCTAGCTCCTTGGCAGTTTGTTGTGGTGGTGAAAGCCATCGGGATCACCATTGGTTTCCAACCTCTGGTGAATAAGATTAACGTCTTATGGAAACCCACAGCGCAGATTCGCATTATAGATCTTGAGAACGGATATTACATCGTCCAGTTGGGTAATAGGGAGGACTACGAGAAGGCACTCCTAGGTGGTCCGTGGACTGTGTTTGGAAATTACCTCTCCATCCAGTCTTGGTCACCCGCCTTCAGGCCTTCTGAGAAAATCCCTCGTAAGCTCTGTGTTTGGATTAGGGTTGCAGACCTTCCTGTTTTCCTTTTTCAGAATCAGCTCCTAATCAATATCGGCAATGTTGTTGGAAAAACTATAAAGGTGGACACGAATACTCTCATGGGCAATCGCGGCAAGTTTGCTAGGATCGCCGTGGAGATCGACACCCAAAAACCATTGCTTCCGGCAATCTTCATCAATGGCGAACAGTTTCGACTAGAGTACGAGAATCTACCCCAGTTTTGCATGTCATGTGGGCGTCTAGGTCACATTGCGAGTGAGTGCAAGCATGACTCCCCTCCTCCGAGTGACTTGGGCAGCACGTCTATCCCGATCCCGCTTCCGACGGTCAGTTATACTGAAACGATCCACGCGAAGATGCCTGAGCGGCGGAAGACTAATACTGCGGGGAAGAGCCCCGTCACGAAGCCTCCTGTCGCGACGACGTCAGTCCTAAAGGGCCAAGTTAGCGGTTCCCAAGAAAAGCCCATACCCGTGGATGAGGGTGAGGGGTTTCAACCTGTTCTGAGCAAAAAAGCCAAGCAGCGGCTACGTCAGAAGGAAGCCGAGGCAAAAGCTTCCCAGGTTGACGTTCCAGCGGTGGTACCGCCTTCGGCGCCGCATCAGAAACCTCCGGCTACCAATACATCCGTATCACTCATCGGCAACAACGTGAGTGTGGGTCGCGAAGTAGTCCTGATGGAAGCAGGCGGATTTCAATTCCAAGCTATTGCATGTGAATCTGCTGTTAAGCATATTGCTCGTCACAATAGGCAAGACAGCGGATATGTTATGCTTCGTAACAGGAAGATCGTGTTCCAAGCAACCCAGAGCCCTGATCGTGTCCGGAAGAAAGGGAGATCGGAGTTAGCTCAAGGTTCATCCGACCTAACGCCCCACGCTAAGCGGGTGTTGGAGTTCCAACAACATTTGGAGGGTGCCACCCAGGCACTTCCTGAAGAGACCAGCATGGACGAAGAACAACAGCCTATTGGGCTGTGCGTAGCTATCCAATAGTCTGAAATGAACATCATATGTTGGAATATCCAAGGCGCTCGCCTGGACAAGAAAATAAGACTAATTCGTGAAATGAAATCCATTCATAAGGTTAATATTACAGCAATAGTGGAGCCTCGGTGCATTGGTTCTACAGCCGACGTTATTATCAGACGATTTGGTTATAATTCTTCTCATCGGGTGGAAGCCAATGGGTTCTCCGGGGGTATCTGGCTTGCCTGGAACTCGCTTAACTGTTCTGTTGAGATTCTCCTAAACCACCGCCAGCTAGTACACTGTCGTGTTAATGGCGACTGGTTCCTAACGTTTGTGTATGGTAGCCCTAATCCTACCACACGGGAATTTCTCTGGGAAAGACTGGAGGAGCTCTCGACGTCTGTGGCTCAGACTGCTTGGGCAGTAATGGGCGACTTCAACACCTTACTTAACCTTAACGAGAAGCGGGGTAGTACCTACTTTGACAGGCGTGCCAGCCGTCGCTTCCATGATGTCCTCGCCGCCACTGGCCTGGCAGAGCTGAAATCTCATGGTCCTCTCTTTACTTTCAAGCGCCGCCAGCTGTATGAACGACTCGATCGCGTTGTTGCCAATTCAGAATGGATTCAAAGATTCAGGGAAGGCTCTGCTACTGTTCTTCCCCGCCTTTACTCGGACCATCATCCCATTCTCCTGTCTTGCGGCACCAAGTCGCGGAGGCGAGCTCGTTTCCGGACCAAGGAAAGCTGGAATCTCAACCCCGAGTTCAAGGAGAGGGTGCTATCCTTATGGCCCCCCGACTGTACCTTCCAGGATGCGCTCAATAGTTTTGCGCGTACAGCCTCCCGCTGGGACTCGGATTGCTCTAATCGTCATCGCAAAGAAAAGCATAGCCTCCTGGACGCCATCGGAAGACATCAGGTGAATCTCCAAACCTTGCCCTCTGTTCCTCTAACGGACTCTTCTATCCGCCTCTAGGAACGGCTGCACAATATCCTTCTTCAAGAGGAGGTGGACTAGAAGCAGAAAGCGCATAATGACTGGCTTCGGGCTGGCGACCTCAACACTAAATTCTTTCAATCCTTCGTCCAAGCTCGAAGGCACTATAACAAAATCACCCGACTTCAGGACGATGATGGGTGCTGGACAACCTCGGCGGATGAAACAAAGTGCCTTGTTCGTAACTTCTTCGAGCAACTTCTGACTCAACAGGCCCCTACGCAAGCTTCACGGATCTTGGCTTACCCGGGTGTTTTCGCTGCTATTCCTGATTCCTCTTTCACTGGGTTAAATGCTATTCCAGACAGCGATGAAATACGAAGAACAGTCTTCGCCATGGCGCCATTGAAAGCTGCATGACCTGATGGTGTTCACTCGGGCTTCATTCAACATAACTGGGAGATTGTTGGGCCTAGTATTACTGCCACGGTACAAGAGGCCTTCTCCTCCGAACGCATTGACCCTGCGATAGCTGGTTCCTTCATGGTTCTCATTCCTAAGGTCTCGGCGCCCCAATGTTGCAGCGACCTAAGACCGATTTCCCTCAACAATTGCAGCTTTAAGATCATTTCCAAGGTGATTGTGGAAAGGCTCAAGCCGTTCATGAATGTCTGGATTAACCCGTCTCAATCGAGCTTCATTCCGGGTCGGCGCATCAGCGACAACATCCTCCTCGTCTAGGAAGTTATACACACTATGAAGTCCAAATCCTCCAGGAAGCCCATGATGTGTGTCAAGCTAGACCTTGCCAAGGCCTTTGATCACATGAACTGGGACTTTATTCATCATACGCTGCAGCGTACTGGACTGCCTTCTAAACTCATTGTTGTCATCATGGAAATCACAACGAAGGGGGAGACTTCCATTCTCTGGGAAGGTGAGGCTCTCCCTCCTTTCAAGGCGTCCCAGGGTGTTCGTCAAGGTGACCCGATTAGCCCGTATGTCTTCGTCCTGTGCATGGAGAGGTTGAGCCAAGCTATTTCTCTTGCTGTGGACGCCGGCAGATGGAAACCGATATCTCTATCCAGGGGAGGTTTGCCGCTCTCGCATGTTTTATTCGCTGACGACATCCTTCTGATGGGTGAAGCCTCCATGGCCCAAGCCCGGACTATCTTCAGTATCCTCCATGACTTCTCCATGGCTTCCGGTCAAATCATTTCTAAGCCTAAGTCCCGTTGCTACTTTAGCAAGCAGATACCCAACACCTTGAGGAACAGGATTTGTAGGAAGCTGGGTTTCAATTGGACTGATGATCTTGGCAAATATCTGGGAGTTCCCTTGCTACATAATCGTGTTAACAAGGACACTCACAGTAACATCCTTAGTTCCATTCAGAGGAAAATGAATAGCTGGTCACACAAACATCTGTCCCTTGCTGGTCGTGTGACCCTGGCTAAATCTACTCTACAGGCGATTCCTACCTATACTATGCAGACGGTAAAGTTATCACCAAGCATCTGCGATGACATTAACAGGCATATTAGACGTTTTGTGTGGTCTGGTGCTTCTTCCCAAAGGAAGTCCTCCCTTGTTGCATGGTCTAAGGTATCCTCTAGTAAAGATATTGGGGGCCTTGCCATCCAGGACGCGGCTGATCAAAATGAAGCCTTGATGTTGAAGAATGTATGGACCTACCTCACTGACCCCTCCAAGCTATGGGTCAGAGTGATGCAGGATAAGTATACCATTAATGGAAGACTCAAATCGGTGCCAAGCTCCCCGGCTTGGAGCTTCATCAAGAAGAATATCAGTAGGATTTCCGACATCAGTCATCACGTTGTTAATAACGGACACAATACTAATGTGTGGAAGGACAAATGGATTGCAGGCCATTCTATTCTGGAGTCTCATCCTAATTGGTATGTTCCTCAGGAGCTTGGCGACCTTTCTGTTTCCTCTATGGTCTCCCCTACAGGAGGGTGGGACTGGGGTTTCATACATAGCTTCCTTCCTGAGTCCACATGGTTAGCTATCTCCACCATTCCGCCACCCTGCCCCGACTCAGGCGCAGATGGTTGGTCTTGTCCCTTTGAGGAGAGTGGTCTCTTCTCTTCCAGATCGGTCTATCGCTGGATTAGAAGAGATAAAGAAGTCCCTACTACTGGCAATTGGAGGTCTATCTGGCAAGCCAAGCTACCTGAGCGCATTAAAATTCATCTTTGGCTCATGCTGCATGGTGCTCTCATGACGGACATGGAGAAGCAGCGTCGTCACATGGAGGTATCTGAGGACTGCCCCATCTATAATAATGGCCAAGATACCCTGACCCATGCCCTGCGGGACTGCCCTCCCAGTAAGGCAGTGTGGGATATGTTGTTACCTGATGAAGATCACAGCTCTCTCACTCCTGCGGAATGGCTTCAGCAGTGTACCACGACACCAGTTGAGACTACTACGCTATGTGTTGTAGCATGCTGGCATTTATGGTCTTGTCGGAACCTTCAGCTCCATCAAAATAGTACCATCCCTGCTATTCAAAAGGCGGAGTTCATTCGACTCAGAACGGAATCCATCCTCAAACTGCCCAAGGAGGTTCCTGTTCCTCGTCCTACTATGCATCCCAATCCAAGCGGGCTCAAGGCCAAGTCCGTCTACGTCTTCCTGGATGCCTCCTACCAACCTGGGCAGGACACCACAGCTATTTGAATCCATGCAGTTCAGGCATGCGGATCCCACATTCTGGGCGTATGTCAGTTGATTCAATCCACCTCCCCGCTCGTGAGTGAGATCGCAGCTATCATGTTGGGAGCGCGGCTTTGCAAAGACAGATCATGGGCGTCCTTCTATATCTTCTCCGACTCCTTGGTGGCCATCAGGCACCTCACAGCTAAAGAACCCCCTCCCAAGTTCCGGGCCTACTGTCGAGAAGCCAGGCACCTTCTTGGTAACTCACCGGCAGAGGTTATACACCATGTGCCTCGTGCGCTTAATGGGCCTGCAGATACCTTAGCTAAGTTTGCTAGGACCTGTAACTCTTCTTTTAGTTTCACTTCTGTTGTTCCTAATTGGTTCCCTAACCGGGGCCTTGTGGAGATTCACTCTATTTTGTCCGCAATAGAGCGCGGAATGAATAACTAATAGCTCTATGTTTCCCAAAAAAAAAAGGTTAAACAAAATAATATGAATTGTTGTCTCAAACATTGTGTTGCCAATAACGGCCAGATAATTACTCTTCTAATTATCTAAAACACCACTACTCCTATTTTCTTTTGGCAACTTGCATATCATTCAATATTTTGATTAAGAAATATTTCAAAGGCATCATCAATAATTCATGTACCACTTCCTTTCAATTATTTAACTTGTGTCACAAGCTCCCATGCTACCACAATGATTATCATTGTTATTCTGCCAGTAATACCATGGAGGAAAACCTTTATCGATTCATGTATTATATTTAATAAATTCAATTTCTCAAAATTGATGATATCACATTCACCTCTCCTTAGAAGGAATTTTTCCCCCAAAATGCAAACCTAGTAATCTTAGGTGAAAAAAAACTCATCTTAATTTCAAACCTTAGGGTTGGCAACCCTACTTGGACATCCTTAACTTCTTTTATCGATATGCAAATTCCTCACCTTATCACTAAGATTGGTACTTGAATTCAATTCAAGGTATATCCACATCTTTAGAATTTACATGATATCACCTTTGGGTGATTATATTTTTTTCCATTTATGCTTTTGATTCCACTTGGTGACTATCTTTTCACTTTGGTTTTCAACCTACTATTCATTTATTTTCACATAAGGGTGAGGTGATACCTCTAACCCTAGGTCATCTCATTGAATTTTCAACTTAGGATACTCATTCTCATATCTCAATTTTTAGCATATCATGTGTCTACTAAATCTCTCTCCCTCATAATGGGATGAAATAAGCACTTGACTATAGCCCAAATACAAGGTTCATCCTATTCCAAGAGTATAGATAGTATATCCACACATTATTTCAAAATTTCTCATTTTATGTTGAATCATTCTCAACATGACTTTAAACTATAATTTCTTTTAATTCCAAAATTTTCTTATTCATGAAGTCAAGTGTCCCTTTTTCACTCTTAAGTTTGAGCACAACTTCTCTCAAGTTTTCATGACTTCTTTATATCTTTTATATTTACACCTCATATTATGAGCCTTATCCACTTCCTTGAGATCTCTAGGGGTATAGGTACTTTTTGGAGTGATCTCATCCTTATTCATATTGGGAGTGCCTTTCACACTCACCCATTGGCCACATGAACATCATGAAGGTGGCAAATCTCCTGGACATTGGCCTCGGGCAAACGTAGTTGTTACCTCCTGACTAGATGGTCTCATGCATTTGGGGTTCAATTAACTCCTAATCCCATCGGTCCATGTAACTTTAATACTCCCTACTTGACCGTAGGATTGAATTCAGGATCTACACTACCTAAGGGTTCATTTCTAGTACATTATCTTCATATGAAATTCTTTAAACTAGATTTCCAACTTCTCTTACAATGCTCATTATTCACTTTATGTCCCCTCATTGGACTCATGGCAACATTTCATGGTGACATTTCTTTTCCGACTTGGTATCATACAGTCAGCCACTTCCATAGTGACTTTTCCTCATTTCCCTCAGATATGGCATACTTGGGTTCAAAGTACTCAATACATGTGTTTTCAATTCTTTACACTTTAGGTGACATTTAAGGTTACCTCAATCTTTAAATTGATTTGGTCAACTTACCTTTCTAGGGAAGGTCCTAACCTAGGGTGCCTTCATGGCTCATAGGAGGAAGTTAGGCTCTCTAGACACAACTTGACCCCAAGGTCAAAGGTTTTTACTCCCCCATAGGTCATCTTCCCACTCTTGGGTTGACCCACCCTGAGTTGGCACACTAGCCCTAAAGGTTTCACATTTTCATCTTTGTGCATTGCTTTTATTATTATAACTTCTCCATCCTTGTTTGCTCGATCTTTGTGATACCCTCTCATGGAGTTTGTCCATATAGTGGACTTGGGACACCTTCTCCTCTAGGAGCTTGGTGCCAATGTTGACCTTCCCCTCTAGGTCTCAACCTTTCTTGACCTTCCCCTCCAAGGGCTTGGTACTGTGTCGGTCTTCCCCTCCAAGGGCTTGACCTTCTGGAAATCTTCCCATCCAGGGGTTTGATCTTCTGGAGATCTTCCTCTCCATGGGCTTGATCTTTTCTAACCTTACCCTCCAAGGGCTTGATCATAGTCATCCAAACTTCCAGAGATAGCATGAGGGGTTTGAGAAAGTTATATTCAGACTTTCGTATTTCATATATATAACCATTGGTTACTTATCTTTCTCATGTATATACTCATGCATTTTCTTTCTAACTTCTCACTAATTCTCTGTGGGAACTCCCTCTTTGGAGTATTCATGTGGGGAACCCTCTCTCTAGGGTAAGTCTCTGCAGTGGACATCATATATAAGCCCTGGCCCAATCACCTATCACTATAGTGGCAATCATACATAGTCCTTCGTCTGAGGGGATTCTCTTTTTTAGGCCAGATCACCGACCACCATAGAGACCATACATAGGCCCCCTTGACCCGAGGTGATTAGATAGGCCCGATTCTACATCCCATGTGTATTTCATACATCCATCAGAGTTAGTTGGGCAAGTTATATTATATTACATGTTGTTCATAAGTTTCTTAAAACTTTTCTTATTGATGTCTTGTTCCATATGCACACATTCATGGGAGATTGAGTCACATAACTCATTTATATTCATATTATATTATAACTTCTCACCCTTTATTTGCCCAATTTCTATGGTGTATTCATTCGGTAAGGTATTCATACTCACTCATTGGGAATATTCTCAAGGATCTACCCACTCTCTGGGGGTGATCTCCATTCATACCCACCCACTGGGATATTTTTTATCCATTCGTTCCTCCATAGATAGCCTTAGGGAAGTGAGCAAGTTATATTCATATTTTCATTTTCACATATAACCCTTGGTCATTTATGTCTCTCATGTATACTCCAATCTCTTTTTTTTCACATGCAATATCAATACATTCCTCTGCATTCTTACATGGACATCTAGGTCACATAGACTTATTTAATTTTTCCTTAATTCTCATTACACTTACCCTAATTAGGGGTTCATATGGGTAGGGTTTCCATCTTACCCATTCTACTCCCATTCTCCAGGACTAGAGTTTTATGTAAGGGTTAGAGAATACACCCTACCTCTTAGGGTTTTATGTCCCATGTTCCATTAGGGTTTTCCCAAACCAACCCTAGTTCTATCTAGGGTTACCCAGACAAGGATAACCCATAAAACATTTTTCTCTACATTATTTCCATGTTACATGTACTTTACCATTTCCACATTACATGCACATTATCATTTCACATTATATGTACTTTAATTGGTGAAGGATGACTTAATCCTACTTCTTCTCAAAAACCCTAACTTGAGATGAGGAGTGAAGTTTCTTTTAGGGTTTATTAAGCAAGAGGATGAGAAGTGGATGAACAAATATGAGAAGAAACCCTAAAGGTATTTTACTTCGGGAAAAGACTTTTGACTTTGGCCAGGCAGGATGCACGGGTCCAAGAGTCCTCGTAAGTAGGGATGAGCATCGGGCCGGGTTATACCGGGTTTTTCCTGTCCCAAACCCAAACCCACATTTTAAAGCGGGCTACGGGCCAGGTTTGGGCCCCCAATAAAATTGAAAAATGTCAGCCCATACCCGGCCCATATAAGAATGTTGGGTTTCGGGTCGGATTCGGGTTTTCCCATATAACATCGAATGAGCATACCAAATTTTGCTAGATCTACCTTGTTAACATGAAAATTGAATTACTGATATATGTATTTTGTGATAAACCTTCAAAAGAATATATATACACTATATTGAAAGAGTAACAAATCATTTTCTCGTACATGTGAATGTATGAGAAGTAAAAAATCAATGGAGTCCACAATGTTGTGCATTAATTCCTCCTCATCCTATATGTATATACAATGAAATGGGTTTTGGAAGGGAAAAATATCATTTGTCTCCTACATGTGGGCATATGAGTAAAAAGATGAGCATAATCTACAATGCACTAAGCAAAAGATCATTCGTCTCCTATATGTGGACACAATGACATCAAAATAAAGAAATCAAGTATGTTTATTCATGTCAATGATGGTTATCTAATTAGTATGAATTCATTAATCATGTTGATTGATTACATAGTATCCATGTTGCCATTGGTAAGGTACATACTACATATTGCATCAAGAAATTTGTATGTTTTTCTTTTAGGACAAAGATAGATGTATAGGTATATAATGTACATAAAATATAATCTGGGCATTCGGGTTTTTGGGACTGGGTTTACCTCCGCCCGTACCCGGCCCAAATAAAATATGTGTTTAAATTTTAGGCCCGGCCCACCCATATTGTAAATCGGGTTCGGGTCTGGATCGGGTTATGCGGGATGGGTCGTGGGTCGGATCGGGCCGGCCTAACCCGATGATCATCCCTACTCGTAAGCTGACTAGAGGTCTGGAGGAAAAATTTTCTAGCCCCCAGTTGTGGTCCCTTCTAGACACCTCAGCTTTAGAAAATGCCCTAATAATTCTCTCATATTTCTACAGATTACTTGAAATTATAAAATATTAAATATTATTTGAAAAAAATTGGCTCTCTGATACCAAATGTAATGACCTCACTTTCTGCATCCCCCAATTAATGAAAGACCTTCAAATTGATATTCATTACCTATATTCCCAAGGATCCAAATTAGTCAAATAACAAATAATAGAAAACAATTTCAATTAAATTTCAAACATTGTTTACAGAATGTAAAATGATATACCTCATGGCTAATATCATCTATCTAATCCTCCTACATAACTTTAATATCTTCCAGGATTTCATCTTTATCTTCATTTTTGTATCTTTTGTATCAACTACCTAAAACTCAGACAAACAAAACGTGGTCAGCATATTTCTATATTTCTACGTGGGTTCATCCAATAATCACAAGTACATATAATCAACCAACAATTATTTTCACATAAGAACATGTATTTTCTTTGTATATATTCTAACCCTTACAAAATAAACTATCTTGGATATGATCATTGTCCCCTGCAGGGCTCGTGTGTATCACCCCTTGATATACATCAACCTAGGGTTTAGAATATTATCATTTGTTTTATGTGATACTCATAGGGACTTTATAATTTGCATGAAGAAAATAGACATCCAGCAGATATCATTCATTTAATATTTGAGAAATCTCGGCAAACATTGGAAGTCTATACATGTAATCATAAGCATAACCACATACCTTGAATCGTGATCCATGTAGATTATCATGTAGAACACACTTCAAGCATATTATCCAATCAATAAGCAAATCAAAAAATCCACATTTTAGTCTGCATGGATATAAATCCTAAAGTGTCACCATTACATTTAATACACTAAACCCTACTCGGTCTTAAACTAGGGTTTAGGTTTCCTTATTATTGATTTATCAATGAATTCATGGTTCAAAACCCTAATTAATATTAGGTGTAGCTAGGATCATCAACTTCATCATGTTATGGTGTTATGAACACTTATATCGGATTTCGTGCATCAAGTCATGATCTTTAACCATAAACCCACATTAGCAACTTGCATTATCACCATTATATTCATAATCATGTTTTATTATCATTTTATTACACAATGTAGTATAGCAACACAAAACAAAAGTCTTTTAATGTTCCTATCATTTTAATACTCAAAACTAGGATTTTTAAGCATTATTCATCACTTTTATCCTTCTTGGCACTACTTTTAGAATTGGATGCATAATCAGGCTTTAATCATATTTCATTTGGATTGATCCTTTTTTATCATTTTGATAAATAATATTGCTATTTCTGGACAATCCTATCAATTACAATAATTTTCGCAAGATTTTCAAAATTGGGTCAATCATATAATGCCACATCAGAAAGATTAGCTTTTCTTTTATGTTTGTTGGCAATCGCATCTAGTCTTGAACAACAGATTCATTAATTAAGTCAGTGGGTCTAGGATATCCGGTCTAGGGACTGGCTTCGCATCCTTATTCATGTGTTGTCGTTTCCCAATGTGACATCGCCGCCACGGAGACCGCAAGCGCAGTTGTAGGTGAGCTTCTATTCATGTCTTAGTCGTCGATACCTCCAGTGCTTGGTTGTCCGATGGCTGAGAACACATATATTGTGCATCCTCTCCTGGTGCCATGGAACTTGCCATCTGCAAGTTCCTGGTACTTCTCACCCTCGACCACATCAGACCTCTGGTGGTCCCTCAATGGTGCCCCCATCATTATCTACCTCACAAACAAAGCCAGATTTTGTGGCCATGCCTTGTCGATCACCATCTCCTCTCAACTACGAGACGATGGTCTCTCGTCATTAGTTTCCCCCTCATAACACTAGAACCTAGTGTTCCTCGAGAAAACTGTAAGGAAACAACCTATCCCAATCTGACCTCCCTCTCTTCCTCCTGTGTCGCACAACTCCACCTTGACTCCGCCCTCCTCATTCAGTTTTGAGCAACAAATAGTCTTCACCATTGCTGCCACAATGTCTGACGATGGTCAACATCGGAGCCCCTCCCTTGATTGTGACGACAATGAGCACTTAGAAGGAAAAAGGTATGTGGTTCCTCCTCCTTGGCCCATGGGGTACCAGATTCTATTCTAAGGTGGATATTGCACATGTTTGCTAAATTAGACATTAGCATACCCTTTGTTTTGATGATGATAAACATTTCATTCTTATGGATCAAACATGCTATTTGAATATTTTAGGGTTCAAGAAAATGAGGAGATCATACTAAGTGGATAGTGGAAGATCAATGTGCTTAAATGTTTAATATTTTCATGATTGGACTCAATGTAAAAACGTGTACTAGTATATAATGTATAAGTATATAATGTACAAGTACTTAGATATCATGTCAATCAAGTGTTAGATCTTCCCTATCCACCCAAAAACCTTTCTTACACTCACATGAAAACTTTAGGGTTGATAGGTTTCATATGAGTCATCAATAGGACCTCGTATACATTGCAAATGCTTGCAAAAAGTCCTTCTCAGAGTCATTTCAATCGAAAATATTGTCGACCAAGATATAGCCATTGTAATAGTTTTAAACAAGAGAGAAAAAGACATATATCCAGCTGAACCCAGACAGTCATCTGGTCGACAATATTATGGACTGAGAGTCATCCTGTCAACAATATTGTCGACCAAAAAAAATTCTGGAAACTTCACATTTAACGAACATTTTAGTCGTTGCAACCCAACTACTTTCTACCTAACAGCTAGTTAAGCACTAAGAACACTCTAGAGACTCCCTAAAATATCCCTAGACACTTGCAAATCATTCCTATAAATAGGAGAGACTTTAGGACACCTACAACACACAAGATACACTTGAGCATCCATTCTAGAGAGAAACAAAGTTGAGGTTCACTTGCTATCTTCTTCCTAGTGCTCTAAAGTTGTGTCCTATAGCTACAACCTCCTAGACACCACATATAGCCACGTCCATCTTAAGTGGATAGGACATCTATATTCTAGATATAGGATCAAAGCATTTTACTTCATTAGTTAAGTATTTTCTCTCTTCCAATCTATTTCTTTTATATTATACTTTGTTATCCTCGACTACTCCTACGGTTGGAGGTTGTTGAAAGGAGGTTTCTTGGTGCTACTTCAACAAAGTGAAGGCTGCTCCTAGATGTGCTTGAGGTTACTTCAAGAAGTTTGCTTCAAAGGAAGTTGGAGCTACTTATAGATGAAGGCTATCTCAAGTAAGTGGAGATACTTCAAGGAAGTGAAGGCTGCTCCAAGGTTGCTTGAAATTACTTCAAGAAGAGCGCTTCTAAGGAGGTTGGAGCTACTTATAGGTGAAGGCTATCTCAAGGTGGTGGAGCTACTTCAAGGTGGTGAAGGCTGCTCAAAGGTTGCTTGAGGTTACTTCAAGAAGGTTGCTTCAAGGAGGTTGAGGATACTTCAAGGTGAAGGCTACTTTGAGTGGAAGGTGATTTTTTTTTGTAACATCCTTGCGAGGTATATACAATAAATCACTTTTAAAATTCCAATTGGAAACAATTTGGTAGTGGACTGAAAACCTTTGATTCAAAGGTTGGAAACACTCTAAATCAAAATGTCTTCCTTGTTTCCTCCTCCTTCTTTTCCTTAAGTTTTAAATTAAATTTAAAAATACCAAAAGCTCTATTCACCCCCCCTCTAGATCTTTCAATTGGTATCAAAGTAGGTCTTCAAGGATCCATAACAGGTCTTGAAGAATGGGGGATAGTGTACTTCACAACCTCAACCTTGAAGGGACTCATGTGACTCGACAACCACCTTTTGACGGAAGCAACTACACCTACAATAAAAGAATAATGCAATTCTACTTCCAAGGAATCAGCCTATAGCTATGGAGGATGGTATCTACACCCTATGTACTTCCTGTGACGGAATATGCAACATGGGACCCAAATACGGTAAAACAAGTTCAACAAAATGCAAGCGGTAAGCATACTACATTGTTCTATTTCTATAAGTGAGTTTAATATGATATCTTCATGTGAAACATCCTATGATATATGGCATAAACTTTCAATAACACATGAAGGAACCACCCAAGTTAACAATACCAAAACTAGCATGCTTAAACAAAAGTTTGAATAATTTTGTATGCAACCTAATGAATCTATTAGTGAAATGTATGCAAGGTTTTCTTCTATTGTTAACGGTTTGAGTGCACTAGGTAAGTATGTAATTGAATAAGATCAAGTGTACAAAATCCTTAGATCTTTGCCTCCAAAATACAAGACAAAGGTGACGACCATTGAAGAAGCTAATGATCTCACCACAATGAAGATGGAGTGGCTCATTGGCAATATAGATACTCATGAGGTTACCTTTGAAGAATACGAAAGATTGCCAACTGAATACAAAAAGGAGAAAAGGAAGGACATTGCATTTAAGGCAACAACTAAAGCTATCACTCAAGAAAATAATGAAACCAGTGAAGAAGATAGTGAATAGGAGGCACTAATTGTAAATGGTAAGAAATATAGAAGATTTAAATCTAACAAAAACTCTTGTGTTTCTTCCTCTTCTTCCCTTAGGTGTTTTGAATGTGGCAAGAAGGGACGTTTAAAAATTGAGTGTCCTAAACTCAAGAAGGGAAAGAAATCCTCTCTCAAGAAGAAAGAAAAGGCTTACAATGCAGCTCGGGATGGTTCAAGCTATGATAGAGAGAGTGGAGAAGAAGAAGTAGAATGTCTCCTGACTAAAGAAGATGAATTAAGTTGTTTCATCGCAACAACCAATGAATAAGACAATGAGGTAAGTCTTCTTGATTTATCTAAAGAAGAGTTAGCCACTTGTATTGAAGAATTACATGATAAATATGTTGATTGTAAAAAGAAACTAAAACATATTAGAAAACCTAATGAAGATTTGTATGCTAAATTGAATGATCTTACTTTTTAAAAAGAAAGTCTTATGTCTAAAAACTTTACCCTGAAATCATCTATTAATGATTACAATATCAAGTTGCTTGCTCTAGAAACCAATAATAATCTTTTTTCTCAAGAAAAAGTTGAATTGCTTGATAAGATAAATAACTATCAAACTCGACATGTTCTATGTTCTCATTCAAATTACAATATCATCATTAGAGATAAAGATTCTTTTATTTCAAGTTTAGATAAAGCAAAGCAAGATATTTCTAAGAAAATTGATGAAATTACTAAGTTACAAAAACATGTTGATAATCTAAAGAGTAATAGTATTCTTGATAAAATCTTGGAAAACTCTTTTGGACAAAAAGGAAGAAGGGGGCTAGTCTATGTACCTAAATAGAAATCCTACAAAAATCCTAGAACTAGAAAAACACAAAACCCAAAACCAAGGTCATGTATGTGCCTAAAGTCAATCTAGCTAAGAAAAAAAAGTGAAATTGATTTTATTTGTTGTCAATACTGTTTATGTCTTGGACATTATTCATTCTCTTGCCCACACAAGAAAAAGGATGTTGACTTAGTTTGGGTTCCAAAAACCCCAACTTGGAAATGTTGGACATATTAGTTGAGATTTGACCTAAACTTCACCTTAAAATTTATAATGTCTTATCTTAACTAAATTAATCATGAACTTGTATATCTTTGTATATTTTGATTGCTTAATTGTGTTATACAAAATAATGGGATGATATGTTTACAATAGAAATGTAAAATTTACAGAAAATGCACAGAACTTCATCTCAGTTGAAAAAAAGTTTGACCGAGATCTCTTCTAGTCGAAGAAAAGTTCAACCAAAGGTAGTTCTGTCAACATTGATTTTACTGTCAAATCTTCTCAGTTGACAAATATTTTGACCAAGAATTCTTTTGATGGAAGAAAAGTTTGACCCAAGATAGTTCTGTCAAAATAGTTTATTGAAAATAAAAACATTCAATTGCAATTAACTTTGATGACTCAAACCAGTAATGGATTCTTCATATTAGATTGTTCTAAATATTTGAATGATCCTAATCAAATGGACCACTATATGGGGACCAAAACTTTATACTTTTTAGGTTTGGATGGCCTATAGAGATTTCCCCAACAAGCATATGACCAAATATAAGTAGATTTCCACACACATGGAGAAAAGGTAAAATTATTGGTCACATTTAAAGATAAGGTAAAACTATTGGCATAGGTGATGTTGGTACAATTTTTTTGTTCTATTTGTAAAAGAATTACATCATAAGTTCCAAGAAAATGGTTATGACTCATAAGAAAATATCAAATTTGTGTATTCTAGGAGATCAAAAGTAAGACTTCTTGTCAAAACTAAAATATTGCACTAGAACTCATTCACATAAATATGGTTCTATAACAAAAGATGGTGACGACAAATTTGATCTTAAGTCACAAAAAGGCTTTATCATGGGATATTCAACATCTAACAAAACATCCAAGATTTATAAGTCTACATCTAAGAGAATTGAAGAATAAATGATAATTATACACAACAAGACTTAATCATATCCTAAAAGGATTTGATTATTGGACAATTTCTATATGAGCTTAAATAATTCATAAGTTTCAACTCCTAGGCCTAAATGTAAACATTCAATTGGAACTAAATGGGCATGACAAAATAAATAAAGCTAGAATATAATGAAAGGAAATAGACTTTCATATGACATGCATTAATGGGTAAGACTTGAGGTCATAAGGACATCAAACTCTTCCTTTGGATGTAAAAATAAAAGGATCATTAAAGAAGAAATCTATCTTGCTTAAACTCATGACTTGAAACAAGATTGAATATGCATACAAAAAGAAGTTGAATGATGTCAATGAATGTTATATCTTGGTTCATTCTAGATAAAGATGCATTAATTGGAAATCTGCAGAAATGCCTCTCGGATGAAAAGGAGTTCGGTCGAGGGGCACCCCGATCGAAGTCATGGTCGACCAAAAATAAGCCTAAAAAATTATGATTTGTAAATCAAATCATTCACTTGCACCCAACATTGGAATATTAAATCTATCAATTGCTCATCATGCTAAATACTTAGAATAAGAGAAATCTTTAAGATAGTACAAGAAACAAGATTGCTCATAAAAAAAGTGTTTCATAGTCTTACTTAATCAATTGATTTTAAAGTTGGTTATGATTTGAAATACCTTAAAATTTTTAAGATCAATTTTGTTATGAGATTAATGGGGAGCTCACAAAAATTCTTGAATATAATATATATATATATATATATATATATATATTATCTTTCTCTTAATTGGATTCTCTATACAAATATGGGTTTAACATCCCTTATAACTGGTTAGAGATACATCTATTGATCCCACTATGAGCCTAAAGTAATCTCATATCATTTTAGGGCTTAAAATCCCTTGTAAATGGTTGAGAATTTAATATAGAAATATATTTATTGATCCCACCATGACCCTAATAGAATCTCATATCATTTTAGGGCTTAACATCCCTTGCAAATGGTTGAGAAATTAATAGTGGTTTTTCAAATGTGGCTAAATTTGACATTTTTTATAGTAAATAATTAAGGGGGAGTCTCATTGATTTACAGATATGATTATCATTTTGAAATGACAAAGGGGGAGAAATAAAATAAAGTAAAATAAAATAAAATATTTAAAACATTTTCATGATCTCCTGGTTTAACATTAATTGGTGCTAAATTACCTTAAGAGATGGATACTATATTCCATATCTGTTTAAGAATATTAGCATACATTTTATGAGATCAAAGAACCTATTCATCTCAGGCATATCCCAGGTATGAAACTCATTTTCATTTCAAATATTTTGCTTATTTTTTAGGAATGTTTGTCATCTTCAAAAAGGGGGAAATTGTTAGCTAAATTGGACATTAGCATACCCTGTGTTTTGATGATGACAAACATTTCATTCTTATGGATCTAACATGTTATTTGAGTATTTCAAGGTTTAAGAAAATGAGGAGATCATACTAAGTGGATAGTTGAAGATCATGTTCTTAAATGTTTAATATCTTCATGATTGTACTCAATGTAAAAACTTGTACAAGTATATAATGTACAAGTGCTTAGATATTATGTAAACCAAGAGGTAGATCTTCCCTATCCACCCAAAACTCTTTCTTACACTCACATTAGGACTTTAGAGTTGATAGGTTTCATATGAGTCATCGATAGGACCTCACATACATCGCAAATGCTTACAAAAAGTCCTTCTCAAAGTCAATTTAGGTCGACAATATGCCGACCGAGATATAGCCATTGTAATATGTTTAAACAAGGGAGGAACAAAAATATAGCCAGTTGAACACAGATAGTCATCCGGTCGATAATATTGTGGACCGAGAGTCATTTGGTCGACAATATTGTCGATCGAGAAAAGTTATGGAAATTTCACATTTAATGAACATTTTAGTCGTTTCAACTCAACTACTTTCTACCTAACAGATAGTGAAGCACTAAGAACACTCTAGAGAATCTCTAAAATGCCCCTAGACACTTGCAAACCATTCCTATAAATAGGAGAGACCTTAGGACACCTAAAACACACAAGCTACACTTGAGCATCCATTCTAGAGAGAAACAAAGTTGAGATTCACTTGCTATGTTCTTCATTGTGCTCTAAAGTTGTATCCTATAGCTACACTTGAGCATCCATTCTAGAGAGAAACAAAGCTGAGATTCATTCTCTATCTTCTTCATTGTGCTCTAAAGTTGTGTCCTATAGCTACAACCTCCTAGCCACCACATATAACCTCATCCATATTAAGTTGATAGGAGATCTATATGCTTGATATAGGATCAAAGGCTTGTACTTCATTGGTTAAGTATTTTCTCTCTTCCAATATATTTGTTTTATATTGTACTTTGTTCTCCTTGACTACTCCTAGGGTTGCAGGATGTTGACAGGAGGTTGCTTGGTACTACTTCAACAAAGTGAAGGCTGCTCTGTAACAACCCCACTTCCTGGTAACCCCCAATCAAGGGAGTCCAAGAGTTCGGAAGCATTATCCCAAAATTCAGGATCAATGGTTTAACAATTTAATCAAAAATAATTATCAAATTCTACTAACTAAACTGGAAAGCTGGTATAAAATAAAAACTTTTTCATACCTTTTCAAAATAGGATTTAAGACTTCTATCCACAATAGAAATCTGACTATCTAATCCTCCTTTCGATTACTTAAATTCATCTTCACAGATTTCACTTTACTGTTTGTCCTTTTCAGATAATACCAAAAATGTCGACAAATAAAATGTCGATCAATATATTACTATACTGGTATGTGGGGAACAATCAAAATTTTCCACAAATAGTTTCTAACAACCAAATTATCACATATAAGTTATTAACAATCCAAATTACATTTTCAATGTGACATTCTCAACCGCTTTTGCCCTAAACTCTGGATTACCCTCTCTTAGGGTTTTGTCCTTGGAAGGGACATAAGGCCACCTTCTCCATCCTAAGCATGGTGTCTGGGGTCACCTCTCATGGTGCCCAATGGTCTTCCCTCTTGGGCTTGACCAATTAGACCTTCCCTCTGGGGCTTGGTCATGAAATGTACATCAGGGTGGCATGTAGGTTCAAGAATACACATATATACTTAAATGTGATAATCATAGAGACTTTATAGGATTGCATAATTAAACATCCAATAGTTTAGGTTGCATCCAATCGATACAACATTTGGGAAACACTGTGAAACTAAATTCATTATTCATAAATAACCACATACCTAATCCAGAGTAACTTGAAGTCCAAGCAAGAATAATCAAGAACAATCAATCAAGCAATCAACAATATCTTGAAATTAATGCATAACACCCATGTGTCATTATTTTATCCAAAACATTTTCAAGATTGACTTGGATTCCACTTTAGGATTTCTAAGCCAACTTTAGGATTTTATTAGGGTTTTATCCTCCATAATGCATTTATCACTTTTAATGCTCTTTTTATCCACAAACCCTAATTTCAACATCATAGGCATGATTGAATTCCAATTACGTCAAATATATCTTTTTTTACACTAAAACCTCCATGTTTATCCTTTTAGGTCATGTCAAGATCATTAAGGCCAATTATTATGTTCAGGTTCCTTTGAATTGACAACTCAACAAAGAATTATAGTCCGATTCTCAAAGGAACCCTAATTACTATATTTTACATCTTCTAGGTTAGAAAACCCTAAATTAACATTAATTCCACTTTTATACAGTAGAAACCCTAATTACCAAATTAAGGGTATTTATCCACAATTAGTCCAATAACACTATTTTCATGCCTTCTACATTGATTCTCATATTTAGATTCATTAAATCTCATAACTACCTGAATTAGGGTTTTTAACCCTTTTTATGCACTATTAGAATCATGAAACCCTAAATACACAAGTTATGAACATATATCTCTAATTAGATTTCTTTCATCATATTTATGCAATTAAGTCAGACTTTGATTACTAGTATCAACTAACTCTATCAAATACATTAATATTCAAAAGTTAGGGTTTTGATCTAGTTAGATCATTTAAAGATTCCAACTTTAGATACTTTTCAAACTAGAAGCAAAACTAAGCTCTGTTAGTATTTTTATTTAATTCCTTGTATTTTTTTTAGAAAGATTCATATATAATTTGTCATGATCAGAGCTAGAAATAATTAATTATGATTTTTGCAAGGTTAATTACCTTTGGGCCAATCTGTGGCCGCCACATCAGCCAAACGAGACCTTTTTCTTTTTCACACGGGTTGGCCCAAATAACGTAGGAAAGACACTCCTGCCCTTTTTCTCCTTTACTGGAGTCGGAGGAAGAGGGGTCTTTTCCCCTAATTCATCTTCTTCCTTTGACGCTCTCCTGTTCGCTAACCAGCTCCCAACCGTGGTCAACTGGGGAGTTGACCCTGTGATTTAGTTCCTCCCATCGGTGGTAAAGAGGTCCCCTACCTTCGTCCCGCTCGACTGAACTCACTGACACCTTCCAACCCTCCGGTGGCGATCCGAGTCGTTGTGGCAACAAGGTTGATCGCCAGCGAGCTTGCTTGTCACAGACAGCTATGGGGGTCAAGACATGGAATGAAATCAAAGGCAGAGGAGGGAGTTTGAGATCACGTAGCATCTAGCAAACAATCCTTCAATCTAGCAGAGGGGTCTTTGGCCCCCTCCTTTTATAGCCCTAAACTATGGCTCACTGTAGTTTCTGAGAAATTGGGCAAATCTGATAGGATCCCCGAAACAACTACAAACCTAGGATCGCTTGCTACCTCTGGTGCTCCTGAAGATGTTGGGATTAATTCCAACTCCTCTCGTGCTCTCAATCGCGAGAAAACTGATTTGGAAACCATCATGTCTGACTACTGGTCCCCGCCTTCCAAATAAGGCAAGCAATAACCCAGCACCGTTGGATCTTAGATCCAACAGTCCACGTTACTCACGTTCTTGAAAAATAAAAATCTAACCCAACAAATATTGTGACACTTATTGATATCCACTCACAATAAGAAACTTTGAAAAATCATATCTCTCAATCCCAAATTTTAGGGGAAAGTATGTGATGGCTTAATATATTTTTTTACCAAGTTTGGGACTCAAAATCAAAAGCATGAAATACTTTTCTTCATATGCAAGTCATCACTTATTAAAGCATATTTTATGCATATTTTCTCTCTCCTATTCTTTTATATTCCTTATTTTGATTCCCTTTACCATTAGAAACCATGTGGAGTCAAAATCTCATTTATAGTGATTCCATTATTCATATTTCCACATATTTCTTATATTTTCATTATTATCTCAACTTTCCTTCTTAATAATGCTTTATTTGATTTTATCTCTTTCTTCTCCAATTATCTTTGCAGCTTGGACTCCTTGGAACCCAAGAAATCCTAAAGATACGAAATCCTTCCTTAAAGGATAATTCTTAGCCTTCTAGATACTTCGACATCTTTCTTTTCTCATTATCTTAGTTATTCCTTCATTAATTGATATATTTTCCTTTTATATCCTTTTTCTTATTATTGGGCCCAATAGCCAACAAGGCCCACAAAATCAAACACACCAGGCTATTTATCAAAGGAATCCTTTCAAGGCACATAAACCATACATATTACATAATCATAAATTTATTGGGGAAATTGCATTTCCACCCAAAAGAACCTGAAAATTGGGGTTGTAGCATCCTTCCCCTCTTATAGGAATTTTGTCCTCAAAATTCCATCAAACATACAAACAAACAGGATAAGACTTTCTCATGTCCATCATCAGCTCCCATGTCGCTTCATCCTCTCCATGGTGCTTCCAAAGAACCTTTATCATCTTATATTCTTACATCTGAGTTCTCTCTCACCTTGGTATCTCGTACCCTCATAGGTGACTCGGGATATTTTATCCTCACAAGAAGCTCAATAGGTTCATGGCTCGGCAAATGGTTCGGGTACCTCACATAGTGCTCTAGATCAGACTCATTGAACACATCCTGCATCACATTATCCTGAGGGTTAAGGATACACATAAGCAACTCCACCAATCCATCTCAAATGGATCCATGTATCGGGGACTCATTTTTCTCATCTATAGCTCAAAGGGGTCTGATTTTCATAACACATATTCTCCCACATTGAACTACTTGTCAGTCTGTTTAGCATCAGCTCACAACTCATGTCTCCCTTGGGCTTTCTCAGCCATCGCACGATCAAAGTGACTTCATCTGCACACATTATGGTCTCTCTGACCTTCACAATTTCCTTTCACTGACATCATCCTAATGAGGCGGTGACCAACACGACCTCCCTTACAGAGCTTCTTACATCCCGATACTAGATATGGTGGCTATCATCACATGCAAACTAAGGCGGGAACTACGCCCATATATCACCTTGATCGAGCACACATGCTCTCATCAGACCCTCTAAAGTCTAGATCATACCCTCTTGGTTGTCTATCTGTCAGGGGTGATATGATGTACTCAACTTCAATCTAGCATCGAGTTCTTCTTACACCTACATCCACAACATCGAAGTGAACTTGAGGTCATACTCAATAACCTTTGAACTCAGATCATGGTGTAGTTGAACTATCTCTCTCTCATATATAGTTCAACCGGATTTGTCACCCTAATAGTGCTCTCTCTTAGGCAAGAGATTAGGTCAACTTGGTAAGGCGATCTACCATAACCCATATTGCAACATGACCTCTCTTAGTCTGGGAAGACTCACCACAACGTCCATGGTGATCCACTCCCATTCCCCCTCGGGGACTCTTCATTCTCCATAGCAACTCACTGGGTTATTGGTGTTCGTCCTTCACCTGCTTGCATGCATGGAAACTAGCCACATGCAACCCAATATACTTCTTCATCTCATATATTCAAAGTACTACTGCAACTTTAACCATCTTGGTAGTACCACCGTATATGATGACCTCATAATCGTGATCTCTGGCATGTTATGATTCCTCCAAGTGACTTCTTTGAAAACCCTAAAACACTCTAGTCATGGGTTCCCTCACCTTCCTTTTCTGAGAGGTGTATTATAGGTTCATACAACCATCCTTGTATCTCATCCAGCTCTGAGCCGGCTAACTAAGAAGCCACCAACTTGACCAACGGGTCTGGTTGCATTTGGGTGTTAGCCATGCAAGTCTCATCTTTGAACTTAGGGTTCACCTAACGACCTCTTCCAGCCTCTCTACTGGCTAAACAAGACAACTATGTCTCGATTAAGAGCATCCATTACCATCTTACATCCTTATGTGCTAGGTAATGATGAAGACATAAGCCTTCACATACTCCCTTCATGATCCTCATCTCATATTTAGGTCTAACTGAGTCGAGAAAACTTTGAGCTCATCATATTGGTTATCAAATTCAAACTTATATAACTCATAAATTCCATACTGCTCTTGATAAGAACGTCCGCATATCACTTCTATAGAAACAGCGTTCAACGTCGCTTTTAGAGGCATCGGTTATTTAATGAAATCGACGTTGATAAACATTACATGTCGGCTATTGAGGAAAACCAACGTCTATATTTGAAGACCAGCCAGACACGGGTATCGCTTTTTATGCAGCGTTGGCTGAAGAAAAGAAACCGACGCATAAATAGCCCGCGATATCTAATTTTCTCGAGCCAAAAAAATTGCCCCCAAAGTGTAACATACAACGTCGGTGTTTTACCTAATAACCGACGACTAAAGAAGATAAAAATTGCTCGCAATTTTTACCATATGGGTGTCAGTTGTCGTGGGATAACCGAAGCTGATAAGGGTTCACACACCCTCCCCATCAAAAAATTTAGGGTAAATGATTGTCTAATTGACGTCGGTTGTTATATTCAATCGACGCTTATTCTATTTAGGTGTCGGTTTTTAAGATAACTGGCGCCTTTTATTAACTTAATAGTCCCCGTGAGAAGGAGACTCTTCCCCCTTCTTCTATTTCATCGTGAAAATGACTGTGCCTGATCTTTCTCCTCCCGACGACGCCGTCGCCATGCTTGCTTCATTGGTCAATCATGTCGTTGTTGCTCCCACGCATCGCCGCCGCTCATTGTTTCTCTCCCCGTCGCATTGCCGCCTGATCTTTCTCCTCCCTCTGATGCCGACGCCGGTCTCCTGCTCCTCTGGTCATCGCCCTGGTCGCCAGTCTCCTGCTCCTGGTCACCGCCCACCTCCTTGCTTCTCCAGACACCCGCTCGCTACTCCTAAAGCACGGACGTGCTCGGCCAACACAGCCACGGCCATGGCAAGCCCACACGGTCGTGCTTGTTGTTGGTAAGGAGGGAGAAGGAAGAAAAGAGGGTATATGATACCTAAAATTGTGATGAAACCCTAACATCTAAATCCCTATTGCATGATGAAACCCTAACATCTACATACTCTATATGATACCTAAAATTGTGATGAAACCCTAACATTTACATATCTATCCAAGATTATTAACATGCATGGACACTCGAAATGTTGAAATCAATGTTATAGAATAGGATACCTAGATTAAATGATGTTACATGAAACCTAGGATATGAATATTGAAACTAGGATTGCAGGTATTGGAATAACAACATACATGTATTTGTTGGCCTAGAAACTCGCCCAAGATTTACTCATTAGGAGTAAATCTTGGATAGTCCTCGATTTGGGACTGTTCTTGAACACCTAATCTCACTTAGGATATAGGTGTATAATGTGTATTGGGTTTTCAAGAAAATTTTGGTAGCATTTCCCCGTTTGTTCTCTAAGTACATATGTACTTGGAGAACAGCAGGGAAACGCTGCCAAAATTTTCTTGAAAACCCAATACACATTATACACTTACTAGTGAGATTAGGTGTTCAAGGATGGGATATGTGGTACACATTTATTATATATAAGATGAAACTAGGATTGTAAGTATTGGAATGACAACATACATGTATTTGTTGACCTAGAAACCCATCCAAGATTTACTCATTAGGAGTAAATCTTGGATAGTCCCCAATTTGGGACTGTTCTTGAACACCTAATCTCACTTAGGATGTAAGTGTATAATGTGTATTGGGTTTTCAATAAAATTTTGGTAGCATTTCCACATTTGTTCTCTAAGTACATATGTACTTGGAGAATAGTGGGGAAATGCTGCCAAAATTTTCTTGAAAACCCAATACACATTATACACTTACTAGTGAGATTAGGTGTTCAAGGATGGGATAGGTGGTACATGTACATTTATTATATAAAAGAATGACATCACATGTATTTGTTAACCCTAGACCCTAATCTTGTCCTAATATATACTTGTTTTCTCTTTGATCATAGAATGGATAGATCATGGATGTCCATTTGCAATCGCTGCACCCCAGAGTTTATATCTGGTCTTGATCAATTTATTATATTTGTCAAGGAACATAGGAAACAACCTGGAGATAGGTTCTACTGTCCATGTAGGCGTTGCGGTAACAACTCGAAAGTCAGCACTGGTGATGAAATCAAAAGTCATGTCATGTGCAACGGGATTGTACAAGGCTATACAGAATGGCACTGGCATGGAGAGATTTCAAACCCAAAACCAGTGGATGTCGATAGAAGTGTTTGGGTGGAAGAAAGAAATTGTCTTCAATGACGTAGATGTGAACGAACCAGTTCCAATAGACATCATTGATGTGATGCTGGATAGTTGTGGGGTAGAGCACATTGATCCACCTCCCATCTTTAGAAACATTGAGCATGATGTTGAGATACCGTTATACACATGTTGTACTAAGTTTACAAAGCTTAGTGATGTGTTGAGATTGTATAAGTTGAAAGCTAACAATAGATGGAGCGAAAAAAGCTTCTCTTCATTGTTGACTTTGTTGAAAGAAATGCTTCCTGAAGGAAACGGGCTGCCAATCTCAATATACTGGGTAAAGAAATTGTTGTGCCCAATTGGAATGCAGGCTAAGAAGATACATGCATGCCCGAATGATTGTGTATTATTTCAGAAGGACTGCGTGGATTTGAAAGATTGTCCAAAATGTGGTGTGTCACGGTATAAATTGACGACTTCGGGAGAGTCCAAAACTGGTTCTCCTACCAAGGTGATGTGGTATCTACCTATTTCAACGCTTGTTTGCAAATCTGATAGATGCGAAGAATTTGAGGTGGCATGTAGATGTTAAGAAAAATAATGATGGGATCCTAAAATGTCATATTACGGTGTCATTGAAGACATGTGGGAGTTTGACTACATAGATTTCAAAATTCTGCTCTTCAAATGTAATTGGGTTGATAACACCAAAGGTGTTGTAGTGGATGAATTGGGTTTCACTTTAGTGAACTTTAAAAAGATTGGCGAGAAGGGTGAACCATTCATATTGGCATCATAGGCAAAAAAAAGTATTTTATATCGATGATCCTGCAAATGATAAATGGTCGGTTGTTCTTCATGGTAAAAGATAGTTAATTGAAGATCATATAGATGAAGAAGAGTACTATGATAAGTATGATGACTCCAGTCCATTCTCAGTTGGGTTGCCAACTCCACAAAATATTAAAGCTAATGATGACTTATATGTGCGCGGAGATCATAATGAAGGATTGTTAATTGATAAAAGATCACAATTATAGAGGCACGCATGTTTATATTTTTTTATATGTTTCATTTTTCAATGTTTTAGAGGCATGCTTTTTAATATCAATATCATTTTTAGATATAATGTTTCATTATCTTCTAGTTAATACAAATGCTAAATGTTTGCCTTTTTAATGACATTTTTAGATGGATGACCATGATGTCCATGATGAGCATGATGTCCATGATGAGGATGATGTCCATGATGAGCATGGCAAGGATACCAATGTAAGTTTTAAAAACATATCCTATATTTCTATAGAAATTCATTATCTTCTAGTTATGTCATATATCATATATTTCTATATTGGGCTAATTCAGTGTGTTTATTTTGTCAAATTTTAGGTTGATGATGCACACGTACCCTCTGAAGCACTGGAGGCACTTGATGCGCATCACCAAAAAGTTAATAAGAAAAGGGGCATCACTCTGCTGAAGAAGTTAATAGCGCTAAGGGGTAGTGGATCCAGATTGATTGTGGAGTTTGATAATGCAGGAAATGCAATTGGAGTGAACTGCAATAATTTTGTAAACTATCTTGGGTGTGTCACTCGAAGCCGTTGTGGTGTTAAGTATGATAATTGGCATAAATCTCCTCAGGCAAAGAAAGAGTTGATATGGAAGGATTTATGTGTGAGTTATTATTATTTTCAATTCTATTTTGTAGATTACAAATTCTATTATTTGCAATTTTATTTTTAGATACTAGTTAATAGAAATTCTATTTTACAGAATCTATTTGTATTGGATGATAAGTTGTATCGTAAAAGCGTGATGCAATGCACTGGAAAGATGTTAAGGAACTATAGGACAAATCTCAACAGAGAATACATAAAATATGGTGATAAGAAGAAGAAGAAGTCAGCCCTTGAAAAGTGGAACTTCCTAGACAAAGAATATTTGGACACGTTTGTTGCTTCAAGACAAACTGAAGAATTCAAGGTATTAAGTGTCACTCCCATTTAATTAATATACATTGTATTCACCTATTCAATATTAACCTTTAGTGTTACTAACCAAATCAATGTGCATACTAACTAGGCGTTCAGTGAGGCACAAAGAAAAAAGTGTGCATTGAATGTGCATGGCCACACAATGGGTCCAAAGGGCTATGCAGGCATTTGCCAAAGACTACAGGAAAAGTTTGCTGCTACTCAGGAATCCTCTACTACATGTACTACACCCATGCCTTGTCATGATGTCTGGATAGCTGGGAGGCAAAACAAGAAGGGTGAAATAAAGAAGCCCGTAACTACTGAGGCGGTTGTGAAAATGGTAAAATACAACTCAACAATGCATGTCATTTGAATATTGATTATTTGTGGTGTTTACTTACCAATTTATGTTGATGGTGATTAGTGGGAGTTGCACGAGCAGAGGAAATAGGGCACGTTCATCCCTCAAAGAACAAAGGATGAATTGACAGTTGCTCTAGGTAACCCAGAGCATCCTGGACGTGTTAGGGGTGCAGGCGCTAGTATGGGCATCAAAGCGTTCTTTGGGCCATCCCAACGCAAACTTGTCACAAGAGCGGGACTTTCACAAGAAGTGGTAACCTATTCTTTTTCTTAGAATGTTACTGCAAAAAGAAATTCAATAATAAGAAGCTAATGTTTCTTTTATCCATGTATAGGAGAATAAGAGAGTCAAGGATATAGTTGCTAAGAACATCAAGGAAGAAATGTTGCGGTGGTAGGCATCTCAGGCTTCCAATAAGCCTATGGCGACCCGCTCTTCTCCTGATGCACATGCTGAGAGTAATCCTGTAGACCCACCACCTAGTACGTCTGTTGTAAGTATTGTTTATGACATAGTAGCTAGTCTTTTTAAGATGATATGTATATATGTATAACATTCTTTACGTAAATTTGTAGGCGTTGAAGTCATGCCGCTTAAAAATTGAAGATTATATTATTGCAGATGTGCAGGCTTACCCGTCCCTTCCTGGGGAAATGATATATGGGGCTCCAATACCATAGGGTTACGTTCATGTGAGCCTGATGTGTGTATTCCCCGATTGGAGGGAAGCTGCATCGCCATATGCCCACCCGGATATTGATACACTTGTTGAGGCTGAAGGTGGGGTGATATTGTGGCCCAAAGCAGATGTCGTCTACACTATTAAAATTGTAAGATAAATTTACATTACGTTAAATTGTTAATGTGTATATATGAGGTCAATTGATCTAAAATTATATATACAGGTTAAAAAGAAGACACCCAGAGCATCTAGGCCTCCACCTCCACTTCCTGCATTACCAAGTTGGGTTCCAACTGACCTAAAATTCCCATTAGGTCCTATTTGTAAGGGAATGGTAGTATGGCTATGCGCACATAATATACGTTGCCCTATAGTTGTTTCTTTAGAAGTATATTATGCAGGTCAATCATACGAAAGATCTCTATTTATACAAGATATTATTGAGTTGTTTATCTATGATTGGCTGAATACATCAATGATAGAGGCATGGATAAGGTGAGATCTTGTTTATACATCCATATACCTTGTATAGGATCTAGTGATCAGGTTTCTTATATATTAATGCATATGTAATACATGTTTTGCATCTACTTAGTCGAAATTCAATGTAAACAATTTGGATTTGAACATGTGGGATTTTTTATTCCATCATTGAATAGTCTGGTAGCTAAAGACCCTGATAGTGTTCAAAAATACTGTTGTGATGCTTTTACAATTTTTGGTCAAAAAAAGAAGTCGATAATAATAGCTCCATTCAATGTGAAGTAAGTTTACTTTGCTTATAATTTGGACTTAAGAAAATTACATTTTTGTTGTGGATTTTGAGTTGTTAATTTTTTACTTTTTTACCTCTAGCGCTAAGCATTGGGAGTTACTAGTTATTCTCCTCGGGACGTTCACTGTCTATTATCTAGATCCTGCGGGGAGCACATTGAATCCAAAAATTGGACACATAATGAGAATGGCATTATTCTGGTGAGAAATATTTCATTTTTATATACGTTAACATCTGTTATTACATTACTATTTAATTATGCAATTTACTGTGTTACAATAACATGTAGGGGTTTAGATGCGTTCAAAAAGGCTGGAGGAAAGGTCCCCAGTAAAAAGAACTAGCCAATAATTTGTGAAAATGTGAAAGTAAGTTCCCGACTCCAATGTATATGTTATCTATGTGAATTGTGCTTATTTGTATTTTTTTATATTTTGTATCCATTTTATAGTGTGATACACAAGACAATGGTTGGGCATGTGCATACTATGTGATGCGGTTTATGGACATGATTATCAAACATGCAAATGAAATCAATGTCATACCTAAGGTATTATATATAGTCTCATTAGATAGTATGAAATATATTAATCTTATTTATATATTATTACTTATATATATACATCATTCTCTTTGCAAGTGTTTAAAACTGACCCCACTATAGGTAAAGCCTTAAAAGATGTACATGCTCCATATACGATGGAAGTATTAAATGATGTAAGAGAAGAATGGGTAAGAGCCATACAAGTAGTGGGGACTGTAAGATATAATTGGGATGCTGATAGAGATGATGAATGATATTTTGTAAATGAATGTTTATACATGTGTTTCTACATGTCTAAATGTTTCTACATGTATTTGAATGTTTCTACATGTGTGAATGTGAAAATTGAATTGATGCCTGAATGTATCTACCTATGTGTGAATGTGTGAAAAGAATATTTGTTGATTTTGTATGTTTGTGGCATGTTTGTTGGCTGATATCAATGGATATCGTAAACCTACAGTTCAGTTCCACTGAACTACATGTTCTCGTCCTGCGACCAGCCACAGTAGGCCTGCAAACTGATAAGAAAAAAAAATCAAACCATAGGCGTCGGTTATTTGTCTAAAACTGACAACAAAGGCTTATCGTGTTGGTTAATAGCAAAAAAACCGTCACCTAATGTTGCCAGACAGCCTGGCCAGTACGGCCGTGGTAGAAGGTGATATGGTGTCTGTTATTAGTAGAAAATCGACCTCGTGTTGTCCAGCACGGCCGTGGCGGCAGGTGATATGGCGTCGGTTATTAGTATAAAACTGATACCGATAGTGTCCTAGATGGCGCCCTTTTTGTGGCGTGGATGATTATAGCGTCGGTTTAGTTACTTATAACTGACACCAATGGGGACCCTACCGACGCGTTTTTGGTGGCGCGAAGAATTTTGGCGTCGGTTGGAAATCTAACGTCGAAAGGGTTTGACTTTTAGCGGCGCCCACATAGGCGTCGCTTGGAAACTGTCATGAAAAGGGCTTAAATAACCGACGCCAAAGGATGGATCTGTAGTAGTGTATGATGACTACCTTAGTTCTCTTTTTATTTGTAAACCATCCATACATCATACTCTCCACAAAGGTATGCTACTATCTCTATCATCATACCTCGTAGCAATGTTTCAACTCGCATCATCTTTATCCTTAGTGTATGGCGTGTGTTTTTCCCTATCTCTCACACCCATAATGAGAGGAAATAAGCATTTGGTTGTAGTCCAAATACAAAATTCATCCCGTTCCAAGAGTAGGGATGGTGCATCACACATCGCCAGTATACTTTCCAAACTAAGTTGAAACATGTACCACATGTCTTCACATCATGAACATCTGGTTTTCAGGTTTACATCCATGGAAAACTGGTCCCAAGCACTCTTGGGTCTATGTACCACTCCTATACACATAATCCTTAGTCATTTCCTCTAGTTCTATAGGGTGTCGGTACTTTTGGAGTTAACTCTTTCCCTTATGCATCCAGGGAGTGCCCATCTCATTTGCCCTTTGGATCCCATGAGATCAGGAAGGTGATCAATCTCCTAACCCATGGTCCTCGGACAACGATATTTGTTACCTCCCGACCCTATGGTCTTGTGCAACTAGAGAATTAGGCAACTCCTACTCCTGTCGGTCTTATCCCTGCATGACCTTAGTATTGACTTAGGATTTCATTATAGCACATTTCACTCTGTCATCTCTCTGGGCACTCATAGTCAAACTTACATCCTTTCATAGGGATCATGGAGACCTACCTTCCTCAGCCTGGCCCCATGCAGGTTACCTCCATGGCAACATATCCTCATGCCCTTTAGAGATGGTCACACAAGGGTCTATAGATTCGTGTTCATACTATGTACTCTCCACTTAGCTCCTCAAGCTCCTATGAGACCTCTTAAGGTTACCTCAAACTTACATAAAAGTTGTACTTGACAGAAGGATCCCTCCCCAGGATGGAGAGAAAACTATCTCTTGACAGAAACAAAGGTCACAAATGTTCCTACATCCAGGGTTTACATCATCATGTACATGCTTAGCCCTATCATGCAACCTATACACGTAGCTAGCAATAAGACATCCTACTAAGCCACTCTGGGTTCCTTGGTATGTCCTACTTGCTCCTTATTCCTCAAATTTGGCCAATCTCATACATATATCACCAACATGTGTGAGGGGTTTGTCAAACATATACCCTAGTGAAGGGGTTTCCTTTTCCTCTAAGCCTGAGGGGGTGCCATGCTCGAATCCATAGAATCTCAAACATCATTGTGAGCATCAGGTGCACCAGGTACTACTACTTCCCCTGTTAGGTCTAGGAACCCTAGGTTCACTTCTTATGCACCAACTGTCTAATTGCATGCCCAACTTTTCAACCACGAACCAAACATGTACAAGGTATAGCATGCACTTCCTACTTTTCTTCCATGTGAACAACATCTCAGAGTCCTACACAAGGACAACCAACTAGGTACGAGGCATCATAACTTGATATCACACCTCCTCAGTCTAAGAAACTCACCTTTCTACACCTATAAGGTAAGTTAGGCACCTACATCTTCTATATATTGGTTCAGGAAGCCTCTTCTCATTCTAGGGTTTGGTTCCTATAAAAGCATCCAAGGTACAATAAGCCTCCAAGGATCATGCATTAGGCAACCGCATACATCTACTTAAGGTCATCCATTCTAGGCCATATCATATCCAACCTCTTATTATTCCTCATGTCTCATAGTCCAGGTCCCTAACCCTCTTTATCGGATATTGCCATCTTTTCTAGAGCTAACCCTACAACTGGTACTACCACTGGAGGTTCTAATAAGGTGGATCAAGATCTTAAGGATACATGCATACACCTACATGGATGAAACGTACGATCCAAACCTATGTTTGATCAAAGATGATCCAAAGCTCTGCATGTTCATCTCTTAACCTATCAGGCATAACCCTTCTGACCTAAGCCTCAACCTACTACCAGTACTATTGACATTCTCTCCTACATAGGTGCATGCTCTTCTATGCTCATATATGCCCTTAAGGGAATCTATATGGTTACCACTATCCTCTTCAATAAAGGAGCTATCCCTCACCCTTACAAGCACGACCACCCATGGTCGGGTCACAAAATGCACTAGGTCAAACCTACCTTAGGCTTCTCATGAATACACAAAACCTCTATGCATGTCAACCCACATACATACTGCATGGTTAACTATGATATCCATATTATCTTGTTATTTCTTTCTCTAACTTCCACTTAGGGTTAGGGTTAGCATCGTCCTCAGAGTATGTGTCAGGTCTCTACCTCTTCATGGAGACCTCTGCCTCCAAGACTAACTCTCTCCTCATCCTCCTACAATAAGGTCTATCCTCGGAGCTCTCATGAGGGCATGACAAGACAAACCATGCCACCTAAGCATGTATCTTATCTTTAGTTTATGCTTAAACTATTAAACTTATATCCATGCCATCTTGTTTACATGCTTTTCATTACTTGGTGGAGGATTCCTTAATTCTTATTACTCTTATCCCAATCACAAGAGGGGTGTGGAGAGAGAGAAACCCTAAACCTTAGAACCTTACTTGATTGAGAAGGGACAAAAAAGATGACAGAGTCTTAAAGGTATCTTATTTCGAGTCAAGACCTCAAACTTTGGCCAGGCAGTCACACTGCATTCGGGAGTCCTCGTGACCGACTAGCAGGGTAGAGAAAAATATTACCAGCCCCCGGACCGTGATCCTTTTCTAGACACCTCCGTCATCATAAAATCCTCTAATAACTCCTTTGGGTTCTACAAAGTTTGTAAAATTTAATAATTATTAAGGATTAAATGAGAAACCATTTGCTCTGATACCAAATGTAAGGACCCTGCTTCCCGGTAACCCCCAATCAAGGGAGACCAAGAGGTCAGAGGCATTATCCCAAAATTCAAGATCAATGGTTTAACAATTTAATGAAAAATAATAATCAAATTCTACTAACTAAATTGGAAAGTTGGTATAAAATAAAAACTTTTGCATACCTTTTTAAAATAGGATCTAAGACTTCTATCCATAGTAGAAATCTAACTATCTAATCCTCCTTTGGATTACTTAAATTCATCTTCACATATTTCACTTTATTGTTTGTCCTTTTCAGATAATACCTAAAACACCGACAAACAAAACGTCAGTTAGTATATTGCTATACTGGTATGTGGGGAACAATCAAACTTTCCACAAATAGTTTCTAACAACCTAATTATCACAAATAAGATATTAACAATCCAAATTATGTTTTCAATGTGATTCTCAACCGCTTTTGCCCTAAACCCTAGATTACCCTCTCTTAAGGTTTTGTCCTTGTAAGGGACATAAGGCCACCTTCTCCATCATGAGCTTGGTGCCTGGGGTCACCTCTCATGGTGCCCAATGGTCCTCCCTCCTGGGCTTGACCAATTAGACCTTCCCTCCGGGGCTTGGTCATGCAGCGTACATTAGGGTGGCATGTAGGTTCAATAATACACATATATACTTAAATGTGATAATCATAGAAACTTTATAGGATTACAGAATTAAACATCCAACAGTTTAGGTTGTATCTAATCAATAAAAAATTGGTAAATGATGTGAAACTAAATTGATTATTCATAAATAACCACATACCTAATCCAAAGTAACTTGAGGTCCAAGCAAGAATGATCAAGAACAATCAATCAAGCAATCAACAATATCCTGAAATTAATGCATAACACCCATGTGTCATTATTTTATCTAAAACATTATCAAGATTGACTTGGATTCCACTTTAGGATTTCTAAGCCAACTTTAGGATTTTATTAGGGTTTTAGCCTCCATAATGCATTTATCACTTTTAATTCTCTTTTTATCCACAAACCCTAATTTCAACATCATATGCATGATTGAATTCCAATTAGGTCAAATATCCCTTTTTTTACACTAAAACCTCCATGTTTATCCTTTTAGGTCATGTCAAGATCATTAAGGCCAATTATCATGTTCAGGTTCCTTTGAATTGACAACTCAATAAAGAATTATAGTTCGATTCTCAAAGGAACCCTAATTACTATATTTTACATTTCTAGGTTAGAAAACCCTAAATAAAAATTAATTCCACTTTTATACACTAGGAAAACCTAATTACCAAATTAAGGGTATTTATCCACAATTAGTCCAATAACACTATTTTCATGCCTTCTAGATTGATTCTCATATTTAGATTCATTAAATCTCATAACTACCTGAATTAGGGTTTTTAACCCTTTTATTGCACTATTAGAATCATGAAACCCTAAATACACAAGTTATGAACATATATCTCTAATTAGATTTCTTTCATCATATTTATGCAATTAAGTCAGACTTTGATTACTAGTATCAACTAACTCTATCAAAACCATTAATATTCAAAACCTAGGGTTTTGATCTAGTTAGATCATTTAAAGATTCCAACTTTAGATACTTTTCAAACTAGAAGCAAAACTAGGCTATGTTAGTATTTTATTGAATTCGCTGTATTTTTCTAAGCAAGATTCATATATAATTTGTCATGATTAGAGCTAGAAATAATTAATTGTGATTTTTGTAAGGTTAATTACCTTTGGGCCAATCTGTGGCCGCCACGTCAGCCAAACGAGTCGTTTTTCTTTTTCATGAGGGTTGGCCCAAATAACATAGGAAAGACACTCCTGCCCTTTTGCTGGAGTCGGGGGCAGAGGGGTCTTTTCCCCTAATTCATTTTCTTCCTTCGGCACTCTCCTGTTCGCGAACCATCCCCCAAGCATGGTCAACTCGGGAGTTGACCCCGTGATCCAGTTCCTCCCCTTGGCGGGAAAGAGGTCCCCTACCTTCGCCCTGCTCGGCCGAACTCACTGACACCTTCCAACCCTCCGGTGGCGATCTGAGTCGTCGTGGCCACAAGGCCGATCTCGAGTGAGCTTGTTGGTCACATACAGCTATGGGGGTCAAGACATGGAAGGAAATCAAAGGTATAGGAGGGAGTTTGAGGTTGTGTAGCATCTAGCGAACAATCCTTTGATCTTGCAGAGTGGTCGTTGGCCCCCTCCTTTTATAGCCCTAGACTATGGCTCACTGTAGGTTCCAAGAAAGTGGGCAAATCCAATAGGATCCCCGAATGAACTACAAACCTAGGATCACTTGCTTCCTTTGGTGCTCCCAAATATGTTGGGATTAATTCCAACTCCTCTAACGCTCTCAATTGTGTGAAAATCGATTCGGAAACCATCTTGTCTGACCACTGGTTCCCGCCTTCCAAATAAGGCAAGGAATAACCCAGCACTGTTGGATCTCAGATCCAATGGTTCACGTTACTCGCGTTCTTGAAAAACAAAAATCTAATCCAACTAATATTGTGACATTTATTGATATCCAATCACATTAGGAAACTTTGAAAAATCATATCTCTCAATCCCAAATTTTAGGGGAAAGTCTGTGATGGCTTAATCTACTTTTGTACCATGTTTGAGACTCAAAATCAAAAGTATGAAATACTTTTCTTCATATGCAAGTTATCACTTATTAAAGCATATTTTACGCATATTTTATCTCTCCTATTCTTTTTTATTCCTTATTTTGATCCCTTTTACCATTAGAAACCATGTGGAGTCAAAATCTCATTTATAGTGATTCCATTTCCATATTTCCACATATTTCTTATATTTTCATCATTATCTCAACTTTCCTTCTTACTAATGCTTTATTTGATTTTATCTCTTTCTTCTCCAATTATCTTTACAACTTGGACTCCTTGGAACCCAAGAAATCCTAAAGATATGAAATCCTTCCTTAAAGTATATTTCTTAGCCTTCTAGATACTTCCACATCTTTCTTTTCTCATTATCTTAGTTATTCCTTCATTAATTGATTCATTTCCTTTTATATCCTTTTTCTTGTTATTGGGTCCAATAGACAACAAGGCCCACAAAATCAAACACACCAGTCTATTTATCAAAGGAATCCTTTCAAGTCACATAAATCATACATATTACATAATCATACATTTATTGGGGAAATTGCATTTCCACCCAAAAGAACCCAAAAATTGGGGTTGTAAATGCTCCTAGGTGTGTTTGAGGTTACTTAAAGAAGGCTACTTCAAAGGAGGTTGGATCTACTTCTAAGTGAAGGCTATCTCAAGGAGGCAGAGTGATTCAGCCCTATTTTAGGGCTTCAACTTGTGTCATATTGCATTTCAATCATATCTACACTTTCTAGATTACATGTTATTTCCCCCAAGAAGCTTATTTCTATAAAATGCACTTATGGAGGCTTTTTGCATGTTTTATAGGTACTTTGTCCACTACTTGATGGCATGGAAATAGGATGGTCCAATCTAGGGTTTCCTCAGGCTTGGAGGAGCCCAAAATGAGGCGAAAACCACACCCAACCTACCCCAAGTGGTCAAAGAATGTTTTGAAGAAATATCTTCCGTGGATGATCAAGTTCAAAGCTCAAATGCATGGGAGAGACACCACAACGACCATGGTATCCCACCACGGTCGTGGTGGACATGCCCCAAGCACAAAAAATCACTAAAACTCCCAGAAATTGATGAAAATGGCCAAAACGACTATGGTGATCAACATGCTCGTGGCCACAAGTTCCCACCACCACTGTGGTGACCCCCCATGGCCGTGGCCATCCATGTACATATCCCTGTGATCTCCACATTTTAATTCCCACAACTGTGCCCATCCACCACGGTCGTGGTCAACCCTACCCACCACGGCCGTGGTGACCTACCACGGCTATGCTACTCACAAAACCTACCCATTTTTTCACTTCTTTCCCCATTTTACCCCTAACTTAACCCTAGACCCCCTAGATCCCTATATAAGCCCTAGTGGTGGTTGGGGGTCGGGGGTTGGCTGCTTAGAGTCCCATTTTTGCTCCCTTTTCACCTCCACCTGAAATCCACCCCATTTCACCATTTCCACCACATAACCCCTCATATCTAAGCCTTTCATCCACTTCTCACCATCATCCCACTCCATTCCATCCAAGGAGAAGAAGGAGGACGACCTTGCAGCAGATGGAGGGAGGATATTCCTCATCTACATCGAGCTCCATGGCTACTTCTTCCTCTATCTCCTTTCTTTTTGTATTTTGCTTTATTATGAGTAGTTAGGCCCTTTGGGTGGGTTGCTTGGGGGAAAGTATATTACTTTGATACCATGTTGGGAGAAAATGACATGTAAACGTTTTAATTCCATTTGTTAATGATTATATTCTGTTTGCATCTCATTCTCCATGGATTTCTTGTTGGTTTGTATGTGGAATCACTTAGGAATTTAGGCAAATTGCTTATATGTGTGAATTTTGGGATTTGCCCCTAGGTCCAATTCTTGGATCCCTAGGTTGCCTCCCATCTTCCTACATCCTAATCAATCTCCCTAAACCTAAGTGAGAGATCTAAGTAGCTAGATTAGGTAATTCTAGTGCAATTAGCATGGAGCCTTCTCAAGGCTAGAATGTGGGGGAATTGGGGTCCAAAACCCTAATCTCAACTCCCCATTACTACCCTAGGCCCCTAATTGCCCTAGGAATGCCTAATCTCAAAACCTAGACTTGATTAGACTCTACTTGAATTGAACCTAATCCCTAACCCAATTGAGCCTCGTAAGGGTAGTAGGGGGTGTTAGGGACCAATTCCCCTATACACAACCTAGCATATCCATGGCCAGTTAGTAGCTTAGGTTAGTTCATTAGACTCTAACTTGTTGTTTGGTTTGGATAATCTAAATGGAATCATAATGTTCATATGTCACCCCCCAACTTAAGTGATAAGTTCATACCCCTAAACAGCCCATACCTCTCTTTACTGTTTGAAACCCTAGTTTTGTGCTTGCTTAGCTTAATTAGTTCTTTCCTTACTTTGTTAGCTTCTTGCTTTTCTCTTGTCTTGTTCATGCTAGTGTAGCTCTTTAATTGGTCTTTTACTTCTCTTTTTCTTTCCTTAGTGTAATTTGCCTTTTCATACCTAGCTTGGTCCTTTCTTTCTTGCTTAGTCTTAATCTAGTCTAGGGTTAACATAGATTTCATTCTTGTCTTTAATTCCTCATTTTCTCATAGTGGTTTAACAATCAAATCACCTTTAAACCATTAACCCTAGTCTTCACAGTATGAACCTAGCCAAACTAACCTAGCTCTAGTGCCCCCTCTTTTCCCTGTGGATCGACCTTGTACTTGCCACCTTCCTATACTACGACATGACCCCGTGCGCTTGCGGGTGTAGTATTTTAGTGTGAGTAGGTGTTAAGTTAGGTTTATAAATTTCGAAAGTAAATTCTCATCACGTGTGTTCCGACCTCGTGGGGCGCATCTAGTCGGGTCAAATCGGCTAGTGTGTTGCACCTCTAGTGGAATCGCACCAAGCTTTCTGGCACTGTTGTCGGGGATTAGAGGCGTTCGGCCTAGCTAGTTAGTTTTTCTTTGACTTTTCCTACTGCCCTCATCATTGTTATTCTTTATTCATCATTCTTTGCATTCTTTGTGTATATTGGTTTACTAACTTATTCTCTTTTGTTTGGTTGTGCTTTGTGCATGTGACAAGCCATTCGAGGAAGACAAGATGGAAGGCCAAGATGCACAAACCCATCCATTTTCTCCACTACCCTACCTCCAAGGCTATCCTAAGCCTTACACACCACCACCACCTCAATTGCCACAACCCTCCCACCAATTCACCTTCCAACCTCAATTCATTCTACCACCTCCATCACCACAACCCTCCCACCAATTCACCTTCCAACCTCAATGCCCTCCTTCACCTAAAGTCCAAGGGCCATCAACACTGATGCCACCACCACAACTATCACATGCTCCCCCTACTTCCCATGAGCAAATGGATATGATTGAGACCCCTCTCTTTGGTGCCTATGAAGACCCATTCCACAAGAGAGAGAAAACCTATGGCATGAGATTTTTGAGGGTCTTAAGGCTTATTAAGATCTATGATGATGATCCCCAAGGAGAGAGAATTGTTGAAAAAGACTTATGAAGCTCGCATGACCCTTGGGAGGAAGATCAATCAAGGAAACCATTTGAGAGGATTGCTTATGATGGGGGTGCAAACATGTTGTTTTTGGACCATGGTTGATGGTGAAAGAACAACAAGCCTGGTTGAAGGCATGAAACTTAGCGCTTATGGGAGGCAACCCACATAGGTTTGGGAAATTTTGACCCAACCTTCACTTTTTGATACAATTGCTTTGTTTTTAGACTTTCCAAGAAAACACACACACACACTTGTGTTTAATATTTTTTCTCTAGTTTTAAGATGTGCAGGTGGTAACAGGGTGAAATGAAGGAAATTTGAGTACAATTGGGAGAAGGATTTAAAGAAAATTCACTTTGGGTCAAGTTTTTTAGTGTTTGATGTTCCTCATTTTGAGAGTAGCAGCTACAGGGACCACCACGGCCGTGGCACATCAATACGACCGTGGTCATTTGCATGAAAAACACACCAAGTCCCTAGATTCAGAAGCAAAATTGAGAAAAGCTACCAAAGGACTGCACCATGGCCGTGCCAGGTAGCACGACCATACAACTTGAAGCCACCACGGCCGTGCTACGTAGCACGGCCGTGTTGCAGACCAATTTCAGCCACTAAAGGTAGATTAGTAAGGAAGATACTACGCATATCCTCCACCACAGGGAGGAACACCTCCAGAGCCTCGAGAGAGCCATGATCGTCTACCCTATCATCCTAAACTCTAGGATCATGTTGAGGACATCATGATTCAAAAGTTTGGGGTGGTAGGGCAGGTATGCCCTAGTTTCACTTTACATTTCACCTACCACATCCACTTTTGTTTTCTTGTTTTTTCTATCTATTTTAGTCATCTTTACTTCTTTGCATACTTGCATGTCATGTAGTTTACTTTCTTGCAATTTTTCCATAATTTTCAAAAAAATTGCTCTTTTTGCCATGCATTGCATATCATGTAGATTTTCAGTAATTATTGCATGCTATTGCTAGTAGTTGCCTATTTACTGCTTTAAGTTCAATAATATAGGCTTAGATGTGATTGAAGGCAACTTGGCACTATTTTGGACAATTTTACCCAAATTTGAGATTTCTTGTCTAAAAGTGTGTTTCAACCCAATCTCTACTCTTTTTTTATTTAAAAATGATGACCTTTGACAAATGCAAGTGATTTAACATTGTTTGTTGCTAAATGGTATAAATTCTTGACTTTTTACATGTGCATCACCTCTCTTGTGTTTTGGATGATTTGGTTGAATTGTGAAGTTGAGCAAGCTTTGAACGCTTAGTGTTTGTGGAATCACTTGATTGATTTACCAATTTCATCTTGTTCATTCATGTGGTGTGATATCTAGGATGAAGTATTGGATTAATTTTCATGCAGGATGTCTTATGTGAATAATCATACATGTGACCCCTCTTTGACCCGACTTTTCACTCACCATCTTCTTACCCCTCTGCCTCATGAAAGGATGCCAAAGTGCACATAT
Source organism: Alisma plantago-aquatica (assembly GCA_963693085.1). NCBI lineage: Eukaryota > Viridiplantae > Streptophyta > Magnoliopsida > Alismatales > Alismataceae > Alisma > Alisma plantago-aquatica. The sequence goes on along the minus strand of OY856411.1, from coordinate 74,120,467 downwards.
CAGTCGTGGCCACCTCCAAAAGTTTGGGGTGGCCACATCTCCATCTCTCCACTTCACTCTATCCACCATATGCCCTATCTACGCCAAGGGCAAAGAAAAAGAAAATAAAAGGATGCTCCTGTTTAAGAACATTCAAATAAAGAAAAGATGAGTGTGTAAAAACACTCCAAAAATCTTACCGCAACACTTTCTTCCATTTTCGTACCCATTGAGCTAAGAAGCATCAAACTTAGCTCATTTTGCCCTTTTTCGCAGCCACGTGGGTCATTTGGTGTGATTTGAAATATAAGATTGAATGCATGAATGTGAAACAACACTCCTAGTCATTCTTGATTAACGCCACCATGAAACGGTTTACCCGGAACTTTATGGAAGAAATATGGATAACTTTTGTATTCTATGTGCTATATTTGAAGTTCATATGCTTTGTACTCTTTTCATGATTGGTTTTTGAAAGCATGAGAGGAGAGAGGTGAAATGCATGCCCTTAGTCATCTTTGATCCCATTCAGCAATAATCATCTTTTACATTGCATATGTCATTTCTTTTTGTGGAAGTTTTGTAGAGAGATTGAGTTTGAGCATACTTGAGGACAAGTATGTTTCAAGTTTGGGGTGGTGATTCAGCCCTATTTTAGGGCTTCATCTTGTGTCATATTGCATTTCAATCACATCTACTCTTTCTAGATTACATGTTATTTCCCCCAATATGCTTATTTCTATCAAATGCACTTATGGAGGCTTTTTGCATGTTTTATAGGTACTTTGTCCACTACTTGATGGCATGGAAAGAGGATGGTCCAATCTAGGGTTTCCTCAGGCTTGGAGGAGCCCAAAATGAGGCCAAAACCACTCCCAACCTACCCCAAGTGGTCAAAGAATGTTTTGAAGCAATACCTTCTGTGGATGATCAAGTTCAAAGCTCAAATGCATGGGAGAGACACCAAAACGACCGTGGTATCCCACCACGATCGTGGTGGACATGCCCTAAGCACAAAAAATCACTAAAACTCCCAGAAATTAATGAAAATGGCCAAAACGACCGTGGTGATCAACATGTCCATGGCCACAGGTTCCCACCACGACCGTGGTGACCCCCCACGGTTGTGGCCATCCATGTACATATCCCTGTGATCTCCACATTTTAATTCCCACGACTATGCCCATCCACCACGGTCGTGGTCTATCCTACCCACCACATCTGTGGTGACCTACCACGGTCGTGCTACTCACAAAACCTAACCATTTTTTCACTGCTTTCCCCATTTTACCCCTAACTTAACCCTAGACCCCCTAGATCCCTATATAAGCCCTAGTGGCGGCTGGGGGTCGGGGGTTGGCTGCTTAGAGTCCCATTTTCTCTCCCTTGTAACCTCCACTCCATTCCACTTCACCTCCACCTCAAATCCGCCTCATTTCACCATTTCCACCACATAACCCCCCATATCTAAGCCTTTTATCCACTTCTCACCATCATCCCACTCCATCCCATCCAAGGAGAAGGAGGGTGTCCTTGCAGCAGATGGAGGGAGGAGATTCCTCATCTACACTGAGCTCCATGGCTACTTCTTCCTCTATCTCCTTTCTTTTTGTATTTTTCTTTGTTATGAGTAGCTAGGCCCTTTGGGTGGGCTGTTTGGGGGAAATTATGTTACTTTGATACCATGTTGGGGGAAAATGAAATGTAAACGTTGTAATTCCATTTGTTAATGATTATATTCTATTTGCATCTCATTCTCCATGGATTGCTTGTTGGTTTGTGTGTGGAATCACCTAGGAATTTAGGCAAATTGCTTATATGTGTGAATTTTGGGATTTGCCCCTAGGTCCAATTCTTGGATCCCTAGGTTGCCTCCCATCTTCCTACATCCTAATCAATCTCCCTAAACCTAAGTGAGAGATCTAAGTAGCTAGATTAGGTAATTCTAGTGCAATTAGCATGGAGCCTTCTCAAGGCTAGAATGTGGAGGAATTGGGGTCCAAAACCCTAATCTCACCTCCCCATTACTACCCTAGGCCCTTAATTTCCCTAGGAATGCCTAATCTAGAAACCTATACTTGATTAGACTCTACTTGAATTGAACCTAATCCCTAACCCAATTGAGCCTCGTAAGGGTAGTAGGGGGTGTTAGGGACCAGTTCCCCTATACACAACCTAGCATATCCATGGCCAGTTAGTAGCTTAGGTTAATTCATTAGACTCTAACTTGTTGTTTGGTTTGGATAATCTAAATTGAATCATAATTTTCATATGTCACCCCCCAAATTAAGTGATAAGTTCGTACCCCTAAACAGCCCATACCTCTCTTTACTACTTCAACCCTAGTTTTGTGCTTGCTTAGCTTAATTAGTTCTTTCCTTGCTTAGTTAGCTTCTTGCTTTGCTCTTATCTTGTTCATGCTAGTGTAGCTCTTTAATTGCGCTTGTACTTCTCTCTTGCTTGCCATAGTGTAATTTGCCTTTTCATACCTATCTTAGTCCTTTCTTTCTTGCTTAGTATTAATCTAGTCTAGGGTTAACATATATTTCATTCTTGTCTTTAATTCCTGATTTGCTCATAGTAGTTTAACAATCAAATCACCTTTAAACCCTTAACCCTAGTCTCTGCAGTAGGAACCTAGCCAAACTAACCTAGCTCTAGCGCCCCCTCTTTTCCCTGTGGATCGACCATGTACTTGCCACCTTCCTATACTACGACACGACCTCGTGCGCTTGCGGGTGTAGTGTTATAGTATGAGTAGGTGTTAAGTTAGGTTTATAAATTTCGAAAGCAAATTCCCATCACGTGTGTTCCGACCTCATGGGGCACATCTAGTCGGGTCAAATCGGCTAGTGTGTTGCACCTCTAGCGGAATCGCACCACGGAGCTACTTCAAAAAAGTGAAGGCTACTCTAAGGTTGCTTGAGGTTACTTCAAGAAGACTGCTTCAAAGGAGGTTGGGGCTACTTCTAGGTAAAGCCTATCTCAAGGTGGTAGAGATACCTCAAGGTGGTGAAGGATTCTCCAAGGTTGCTCAAGGTTACTTCAAGAAGGTTGCTTCAAGGAGGTTGATGCTACTTCAAGGTGAAGGCTACTTCAAGTGGAAGGTGAATTTATTTTGTTGTAACATCCTTGCAAGGTAAATAAAATAAATCACTTTCAAAATTCCAATTGGAAATAATTTGATAGTGGACTGAAAACCTTTGATTCAAAGGTTGGAACCACTCCAAATCAAAGTGTCTTCCTTGTTTCCTCCTTCTTTTCCTTAAGTTTTTAATTAAAATAAAAAATACCAAAAGCTCTATTCACCCCCTCTAGATCTTTCAGCACCCCCTTTATATAGGTGCTAGGTGGACTCTTAGGGTTGCAGGGGAGATTGTGAAGGAGGTAAGGGATGTCGGTAGGCCTGGGTTCATTCCCTCTCTGTACGTATGGTAAGACATGGACTTGTGAGGAAAGTAGCATAAGCTGGTTATTTCTACCCTTTCCCACCCAAATCTCGCATCCCAACTTATGATAAGTCACATTAATAACTTTCAAAGGTTTAACCACAAGTTTTCTAGTACCAAATTCCTTGCAAAAAGATGTTATTAAATTGTTGGAAATTATTACGGAGAGCATGTTAACATGTGGCACACAATTATGCATCAATTTAGGAGATAAATTGACAATCCTTTTCCTCTCAATTCTGGAATGTTCTTGTTACCGTTACTTTTTTTTGTATATCAAGGGTTAAACAAAATAATATGAATTGTTGTCTCAAACATTATGTTTCCAATAATGGCCAGATAATTACTCTTCTAATTATGCAAAACACCACTACTCTTATTTTCTTTTGGCAACTTGCATATCATTCAATATTTCGATTAGGCAATATTTCAAAGGCATTATCATTAATTCATGTACCACTTCCTTTTAATTATTTAACTTGTGTCACAAGCTCCCATGCTACCGTGTGATTACTATTATTCTACCAATAATACATGGAGGAAAACATTTATCGATTCATGTATTATATTTAATAAATTCAATTTCTCAAAATTGAGGATATCACTAAGGTGGTTGACACCCATGTGTTGTGAGTGGTCAAGACACCTATACATATGTAAGTACATACATAGTGTAATGGTATGCACATGATGATGTAGTTATGAATGTCTAATCATTGCAATAGTGATTAATACTTGTATACTTCAACAATGTGGGAAGTGATGGAATTAGGATTTAGTGGTTGAGGGATGATATGAAACTCTAATTGGATACTTATGAACCATAACCCTAATCTTGTGATAATAAGATCAAATGCACTCATAATATTCAAAGTATTCATTATGTGATTGTGTTTTCTTTCTCCTACTTGTGTAACACTACCTTGCAGGTGAGATGAATATCATATCTATGAGTATGATATTGATAACACCCAAATTTGCACATATTTTCTATGCATTTTATCTATAGTTTTGCGCCACTTTAGTCTTAATATGCACTCTTTTGTTCATGTTTTATGTTTTCTGTCTCTCCATTAGATAATATAGTGAAAATAGCCAATAATGTAGCTAATTAGCCTGTTTTGGACTTGCAGGCACCGAAACTAGCCAATTTTGGGACTCTCAAGTACCGAACCAGAAAATACAAGAATTCCAGCAGTTGCATGGTCTGGCCGATGTCGCTCGACACGGCCGCACCGCCTGATACGGCTGCGCCGACCGATATGGACGCGCCGACCGATACGGCCATGCCGACCGACACGGCCGCGCCGACCGACACGGCCGCACCGACCGATACGGCCGCGCCGACCGATACGGCTGCGTCGCTCGATACGGCTGCACCGACCGATATGGCCTGCCCGATATAGCTGCCGGAATTCTTGCCGACACAGTCTCCGGGCGACATTCATATTTTCCCACCTGATGCCTCAAGATCGAAGCCACGGATGAAGGACACGTGGACCAATAAAAGCTACAACTCCCATCAGCTCACTGCCTATAAATAGCAGCTGCCTACCTACAAGAGCGGGGGAAGAGCCGGAGGGAGGACCCTGCAAGAGCTAGTGCCTAGACCAAGGAGCTAGTGTGTTGGGTTCCCCAAGAGTCTACTGCCCGATATGGTCTTGCCCAATACGGTCGCGCCGCCTGATACGGCTGCGCCGCCCGATACAGCTGCGTCGACTGATACGGCTGCGTCGCCCGATACGGCTGCGTCGACCGATACGGCTGTGTCGCCCGATACGATTGTGACGACCAATACGGCTGTGCCGACCGATACGGTTGCGCCGACCGGTACTGTTACACCCCGATCTCACAATTTCCTCAAATCATGAGATTAGGGCATAAGATAGGATTTATATGTAACACAAGAACACCCTTAACTTTTTCTTTTCTTTAAAACTCTTGTTTCTTCGCATTGAACCACATAAACCATCTTAACAAGGGAATCTGAACATTTCTTTTACTAATCAGACTTCAATAGTAAAGATACATGTATAAGCATTCATGATGTCTCTCACACATTATGCACATGAAACTTGCTAATTAGCATACATATCAAAAGAGGAATAATATTACACATCGTAATTACAATTCTCTCTCTTATCTCTTACTGAGGACCTAGAGTGACAAGGACCGACTGACTCAACTAATCTCATACTTGACTCCTGTGGCAGGTCTACACTGATGCTCTGACCATCTTCAAGTCCACGCGGTTAACCCTAAAAATGTTTGAGTAGAGGGGTGAGCCTACTCGCTTAGTGAATGAGTACTTCATGGAAACAGACTAATGCACTAATGTGATTACAGATATAATTTAAGTAAACGATATGAAATTTAACAACAATAAATACTACACTGAGCAGTTCTAAAACAATATAATTGAAATAACAAAGAATGTAAATATTACATCCAAAGAATAACTACTAGAAGACTATGTTCTAGTCTTCCTTAACTCTTTCATTTATAAAGAACTCTGTGAACCTATATGATCATATTTTAAATTATGCCCTGATCTTATGCAGTGTACTCTGCATAAGAGACTCGCAGTGCACTACGACCACACCGTACAAGACTTAGCGACACACCTGGGAAATGCTAAGTCTGACGCCAGCCCTGTTCTGCTACAGGACCACAGGCTCTCCGGCCTCAATGCACTAACTCAGAGTGATCTAGACTCCTCCTCTAACCTGAGTACACAGGCGGAGAGTCTCACGGGGTTACCACCATGACTCTGCACGGTTCTTGTTGCAATAACCCCTATTTCCTCCAGTGCCACCATGACTCCGCACGGTTCTTGTTGCAACACTGGATCTCTATCCTCGTGCCACCATGACTCCGCACGGTTATTGTTGCAACACGAGTTTCACCCCTAAGGCGCAGACCTCCCAAAGGGGTTCTACGGTGTTCAGGGCACCTAAGTCTAACATTAACATTATAGATACATGTAAAACAGAAATCATAACTCATTTTACATTTCTCATAAGGCTCCCACGGCCTGCCATATCATATCATAAGCAACATCATAGCTCATGTATTCACATATACCATGTCTCAGTAACATCCCTTTCTAGGGCATGTCATATCTCATCACCTGCAATTTACGAGATATCTATTGAAATATAAGAAGCCCTGTAGTATGTAGATATCAACTCAGAGAGAACAAGCATATAAAGTTAAATGCACTAGAAACATACAATTCAGCAATTAAGCATCACCACATCTCATATCGAGACCTTTCATATCACCTTAACATGATTCATTGAACACCCTATCCTTAGGGTTTAATTTGCCTTATTCATTCATCACATGCCATCACCCTACTCTTAGGGTTTCATTTGCCTTATTCATTTGTCCCATGGCTCTCATAAGGATTTCATAGGATATAAGCATTCTCTAAATAAAGATTGTTCCAACAAATCATATACAATCAATATAGATATGAAACCATGGAAATTTAACTAAATTTAGGGTTTCCATACCATTCACTGAGATATCATGTATCAAGAATAAAATTCAATTAATATAACCCATGTGGTACATCCTAACCACTTATAGGATTACCAGTCCTTTTTCAATAAGGTTGAAACTCTAGCGATATCTCAATTAGGTCAAACCCTAATTACAACATTTGATATAAATCTAAAAGCATCCTCACTAGGAAGTGTTGTATACGTTTCTGTTATGAATCTACCATCAAGGAATCATTCAAACAGAAAAGGAATCCATATCATATCAATTTGCAAAAACTTAGATCAAACGGACATTTCAGGGTTTAGAATTCACATGCTAAGCATTTAGGGATTTGGATGCTATAATCAAATTCGTGCATTACAATGTTTGAAGGAAGAACCCACTCACCCTAAGGTGTGAAAACACCTCAAAACTGCAGCTCAACTCTGGGAATCTCGAACTCATCTCAATTCCCTAGCAAATCTCCCAATTCTTCTTCCATTCAACTCGAGAACCTTGAAAATGAGGGATTATGAAGAAAGGGTGAGAAAGGAGGGAATTTCGACATCATCTTGGATCAAATCAGAGCATGGACGGAATCTTGACATGAGAGAGAAGATCCACCATAAAAGTCTATGCAAAGAATCCAAACTTACTTGATTTCACCCTTCCTGGAATCGCAAAACCCTAATTCAGCAATTCCCCCACTTTCTTCTCTCAAACCCTAACTCTCCCTCTCTCTCTAGGAGCTTGTTTCTCTGGAATGAATGACGAAGAATGATAGCTGTGTGTGTGTGTGGTCGATCATATAAGTCAATTTGAGCTGCTTGGGTCAATTGCATATTGACCCAACACTCAACTTTAATTATATTGGCTGAATATTCAGTTATACAAAGTTACTGTAATTCGTTTATTTCAGAGATCAAACCTTCTCCAACAATTATGGGAATTTAGCACGTTGTTTATAATTGATCTATAAAGCTTCAGTTAAAATTTGAGATCATTTGGAGTTACTAATAAATAATTAAAAATAGAACAGTGCACTGCTATATTGCAGTCAGCAATATATTCGGCCGATTTTGTCCTGCACAGAACTCGACCGACACCTTTACTGTAGAGATCAAAAAGTCATCCAAAAATTACGCCAATTTAACAGAGTGTCTAAAATTATGTTTTTAAAGCACAGTTAAAATTTGAGATCAATTGGATATACCAATAAATAGATAAATTTCAATTACCACACTGCTATATAAATCTGAAAATGTGATCGGTCGAGTTTGAAACTCGGCCGATAAACAGGTCAGAGCATTCTTCACAAATTCTGATATTTTCCAATGTTGTTCACATTTTTATATATCCAAATCATATCCAAATTTGAAGTAAATCAGAGTTACACATAAAATACTAAAAATCATTTAGTGAGACATTCTACTTATCAAATTCTGTATTCATGTATCATCAAAACCCTATTTTGGGCCGATTAGGGTTTATGCTTTTCAAACCCTAATTCTCAAGACAAAAGAACATTAAGACTTCTTATCATAGTTAAAACATCCTAATTGTGTTATCGTAATTAATTAGATTTCAAGAATGATTATTCTAATTAATCTTTGTAATAGTCTTGGTAAACCCTAGTTTACCAATTTAGCTCAGATGGGGTCGTAACAACTCTCCCCCCCTTAGAATGTTTCATCCTCGAAACATAAACCTACAAGAAAGATACATTAAAGGTTATTCTAAGCTTATAAAGCCTTCCATGTCATCATATTCTTGTATTTCATACCTGAATGTAGTTTACAACATTAAATCTTTTAATTCTTTACTAACTCACCACATATTTCAAATAGTTCTCAATGATATCAAGCAAATTCTTTATGCCACAGTCAAACATAGAATGCAAAGATAAACCACCACGCTTTCTCTGCGCAACTCTGATACTCTGATACAACTATCTCAACTTATGCAGCTCAGAAAGTTCTATTGTTCTGTATCACCTTTAAGTGACAAAAGCAAGTTCACCATGCTGTTTTAAACTTTAATAAAGTGCTATTCAAATCGCAAAACAGTCTTGAATTAAAAGACTAGATTCAACAATCAATTTCACAATACTACTCTTGGCATCCCCATTGGGTCATGGATGCATGAGCTGAAGCATTACCACCTCATTCCATACTATCCTGTTTCGATCCTGGGATCTGTGGGTTATGGGCCCACACACAATTCAAAGTGTAATCATCGTATTATATCATTTTAGGGTTTCAACCACAGTAATAAGGTAATCCACAATTGTATCAGTCATTCAAGCATTAATCATACTCAATTACCATCACTCAGTTATATTAGAGCTAGGTATAACAAGCTACACCTCATTAGGGTTACTTGTCCAAACAATCTGATTATCATCCCTTTCTATTAATATGAGTGAATAAGTATGACTACCTTGTTCAGGGTATCTCTCCATGTGTTCTGACACCATCCAAACCATATCACCATGTCACAAATATACAATACTAAGATGCATATCAGGTATGAATTACTACAACTATCATATGCCTTTAATTTTAACATATAGCTTGCACAAATACACTGAAATCATATGTAGAACCAACTTTCATACCTTAATATGCCTTCAACAAATCATACATGTAAAAGCAAATTCACATATTACACAAAGCTAGTGTTTTCCCATATCTCTCTGCTCATTCATTACTTCTTTACTTTTTGCTACCTATCCTTTTCATATGATTATATACAATAAACATCATTAACATTGAAGTATTTAAGATAGGAATAGATTATTCATCATTCTTGCTATCACACAAGAATTTATTTCTTATCGTACTTCATCGTAATGTATGTCACTATTACATTCACTAGATGACCCCACCAAGGTAGTTATGCACCATATATGACTCATTTTCTCTTATTATTTCATACTTATTTCACATTCTAGACATCACTTGAAAACACATATATCATTTGTCATCTTTAAACATGACTCAATATCACATATCCAGTTTCAATGCTAAACATCCATTTTAATCAACGTATACATTGCAACTGTAATACACGAAATTCCATCATTTTCATCAATCATATTACGTATTTCAAGTTCCAATGAATCTATCATACTCTATTGTATGTGCTACACTGTTTAGGAGTTATACCAACTGATACTGAAGCAATTAAGCACTTAAATTGAGTTAAATAATGATTTCTGAATGAACTGCCACTCACAGCTCTGAAACTCGGCCGATTGGTCAGAAACTCGGCCGATTGCTTCACAACTCGGCCGATCCACTTAAAAATCGGCCGATCAATTTGCTGTTTGATTTCTTGTAAAAGAAACTCGGCCGAATCGCGTACAGACTGAAAACTAAAACGAACCTGCTGGTGTCGATTTCACTCGAATCGACGGGCAAAACTACCGATTTCATGTATACCATGTTGCACATATTTCCTCCTTTATCTTTATACTATTGTGAAGTTAACGTTCCAAATTAATAATCCTTCTATTAGTTTTTCCTCATGTTGAATACATTACATATTCTTCATTTTTAAATCAAGTGGATCATGCATGGGTCAAACATAGTTTCTCTTTCAATCAAGTTTTTCTCTTCTGAATACAGTCCACCTTTGTATGACTTATTCATTCGTTAAACTACACCTATGTTCTTTGCTTAGAAACTAGTTTGTTGTTCTAGTCTTATGAATTACATGTTCATACGATTCTCTTTACTTTTACTCTTTTGAAGACTCTTTACTTCTATGGACCTATTGAATGCTCAACCCTATTCTCTACTTAGCCTTTGCTTTAGAGTTCATAAAAGCATTATACTCTATTATATGATTCATTCTTCATGATTGATTCTTGTTATCTTGAACCATACATACATTTCACATATGTTTTCTATATTTCATATGTATAGTTCATATAATATTAATCAATAAACTGATTATGAACTTCATATCATGTTCTATTATTCCCAATTAAGGGTTTTACATTTGAGACCCCAAAGTTGAACCTCAGATACCAGTTTCAACTGATTCTTAGTTGTTCTGATCTTGCCCATATGTTTCAACATCTTACTGTATGTACATTCTTACTCTGATGTGGGTCTAATTATCCAGAGTCTATTCTTATTATTAATAGGAGTCATTAGATCCTAGTAACACATCCTGCCAACCGGACCAGGCCAAACCTGAAGTCCTGAAGCCAAGAACAACTGAGGATTACTCCACTCCTATTCATCTCAAAAGTGTGGAAGAAAACTTATCCACTAACAAAAGCTCATTCAAAAGTCAATTCTAGTCTACTTGTTATAAAGAATGAAATCAATAGATGCTACAAATGCATAGTGTACAACAGATATTAAAGACCCACATTTCAAAGTATTGAATATTTCAATTCAAACATATAAGAACATCTCTATACATTTCCAACAAAAACAACATTATGAAATGTAAGTTCTATCTCCTTTTACATTTATGCTCTTAATTCTTGTTTCTTTTCTCGTTTTCTAACCCTAACATTTCTAGGGTTCCCCTCTAGCCCATTCTTCCACTGTATACCTGGCCAGGGTATACGTGAGAGAATAGACAGAGTAGCTTGTACTGGTTCATCCAAGTACTCAGATATCGGGCCAGGATATCCAAATACTCAAATCCCCAAAGCTATCATCAAAACATCTCCTATCTGCCACACATAGGACTCTAACTTAGTAACTTAATGGTCCTTGACAACTCACCCTAAGCTCTGATACCAAGCTGTTACACCCCGATCTCACAATTTCCTCAAATCATGAGATTAGGGCATAAGATAGGATTTATATGTAACACAAGAACACCCTTAACTTTTTATTTTCTTTAAAACTCTTGTTTCTTCGCATTGAACCACATAAACCATCTTAACAAGGGAATCTGAACATTTCTTTTACTAATCAGACTTCAATAGTAAAGATACATGTATAAGCAATCATGATGTCTCTCACACATTATGCACATGAAACTTGCTAACTAGCATACATATCAAAAGAGGAATAATATTACACATCGTAATTACAATTCTCTCTCTTATCTCTTACTGAGGACCTAGAGTGACAAGGACCGACTGACTCAACTAATCTCGTACTTGACTCCTGTGGTAGGTCTACACTGATGCTCTGACCATCTTCAAGTCCACGCGGTTAAACCTAAAAATGTTTGAGTAGAGGGGTGAGCCTACTCGCTCAGTGAATGAGTACTTCATGGAAACAGACTAATGCACTAATGTGATTACAGATATAATTTAAGTAAACGGTATGAAATTTAACAACAATAAATACTACACTGAGCAGTTCTAAAACAATATAATTGAAATAACAAAGAATGTAAATATTGCATCCAAATAATAACTACTAGAAGACTGTGCTCTAGTCTTCCTTAACTCTTTCATTTATAAAGAACTCTGTGAACCTATATGATCATATTTTAAATTATGCCCTGATCTTATGCAGTGTACTCTGCATAAGAGACTCGCAGTGCACTACGACCACACCGTACAAGACTTAGCGACACACCCGGGAAATGCTAAGTCTGACGCCAGCCCTGTTCTGCTACAGGACCATAGGCTCTCCGGCCTCAATGCACTAACTCAGAGTGATCTAGACTCCTCCTCTAATCTGAGTACACAGGCGGAGAGTCTCACGGGGTTACCACCATGACTCCGCACGGTTCTTGTTGCAATAACCCCTATTTCCTCCAGTGCCACCATGACTCCGCACGGTTCTTGTTGCAACACTGGATCTCTATCCTCGTGCCACCATGACTCCGCACGGTTATTGTTGCAACACGAGTTTCACCCCTAAGGCGCAGACCTCCCAAAGGGGTTCTACGGTGTTCAGGGCACCCAAGTCTAACATTAACATTATAGATACATGTAAAACAGAAATCATAACTCATTTTACATTTCTCATAAGGCTCACACAGCCTGCCATATCATATCATAAGCAACATCATAGCTCATGTATTCACATATACCATGTCTCAGTAACATCCCTTTCTAGGGCATGTCATATCTCATCACCTGCAATTTACGAGATATCTATTGAAATATAAGAAGCCCTGCAGTATGTAGATATCAACTCAGAGAGAACAAGCATATAAAGTTAAATGCACTAGAAACATACAATTCAGCAATTAAGCATCACCACATCTCATATCGAGACCTTTCATATCACCTTAACATGATTCATTGAACACCCTATCCTTAGGGTTTAATTTGCCTTATTCATTCATCACAGGCCATCACCCTACTCTTAGGGTTTCATTTGCCTTATCCATTTGTCCCATGGCTCTCATAAGGATTTCATAGGATATAAGCATTCTCTAAATAAAGATTGTTCCAACAAATCATATACAATCAATATAGATATGAAACCATGGAAATTTAACTAAATTTAGGGTTTCCATACCATTCACTGAGATATCATGTATCAAGAATAAAATTCAATTAAGATAACCCATGTGGTACATCCTAACCACTTATAGGATTACCAGTCCTTTTCAATAAGGTTGAAACTCTAGCGATATCTCAATTAGGTCAAACCCTAATTACAACATTTGATATAAATCTAAAAGCATCCTCACTAGGAAGTGTTGTATATGTTTCTGTTATGAATCTACCATCAAGGAATCATTCAAACAGAAAATGAATCCATATCATATCAATTTGCAATAACTTAGATCAAACGGACATTTCAGGGTTTAGAATTCACATGCTAAGCATTTAGGGATTTGGATGCTATAATCAAATTCGTGCATTACAATGTTTGAAGGAAGAACCCACTCACCCTAAGGTGTGAAAACACCTCAAAACTGCAGCTCAACTCAGGGAATCTCGAACTCATCTCAATTCCCTAGCAAATCTCCCAATTCTTCTTCCATTCAACTCGGGAACCTTGAAAATGAGGGATTATGAAGAAAGGGTGAGAAAAGAGGGAATTTCAACATCATCTTGGATCAAATCAGAGCATGGAAGGAATCTTGACATGAGAGAGAAGATCCACCATAAAAGTATATGCAAAGAATCCAAACTTACTTGATTTCACCCTTCCTGGAATCGCAAAACCCTAATTCAGCAATTCCCCCACTTTCTTCTCTCAAACCCTAACTCTCCCTCTCTCTCTAGGAGCTCGTTTCTCTGGAATGAATGACGAAGAATGAGAGTTGTGTGTGTGTGTGGTCGATCATATAAGTCAATTTGAGCTGCTTGGGTCAATTGCATATTGACCCAACACTCAACTTTAATTATATTGGCTGAATATTCAGTTATACAAAGTTACTGTAATTCGTTTATTTCAGAGATCAAACCTTCTCCAAAAATTATGGGAATTTAGCACGTTGTTTATAATTGATATATAAAGCTTCAGTTAAAATTTCAGATCATTTGGAGTTACTAATAAATAATTAAAAATAGAACAGGGCACTGCTATATTGCAGTCAGCAATATATTCGGCCGAGTTTGTCCTGCACAGAACTCGACCGACACCTTTACTGTAGAGATCAAAAAGTCATCCAAAAATTACGCCAATTTAACAGAGTGTCTAAAATTATGTTTTTAAAGCACAGTTAAAATTTGAGATCAATTGGATATACCAATAAATAGATAAAATTCAATTACCACACTGCTATATAAATCTGAAAATGTGATCGGTCGAGTTTGAAACTCGGCCGATAAACAGGTCAGAGCATTCTTCAAAAATTCTGATATTTTCCAATGTTGTTCACATTTTTATATATCCAAATCATATCTAAATTTGAAGTAAATCATAGTTACACATAAAATACTAAAAATCATTTAGTGAGACATTCTACTTATCAAATTCTGTATTCATGTATCATCAAAACCCTATTTTGGGCCGATTAGGGTTTATGCTTCTCAAACCCTAATTCTCAAGACAAAAGAACATTAAGACTTCTTATCATAGTTAAAACATCCTAATTGTGTTATCGTCATTAATTAGATTTCAAGAATGATTATTCTAATTAATCTTTGTAATAGTCTAGGTAAACCCTAGTTTACCAATTAAGCTCAGATGGGGTCGTAACAACTCTCCCCCCCTTAGAATGTTTCGTCCTAGAAACATAAACCTACAAGAAAGATACATTCAAGGTTATTCTAAGCTTCTAAAGCCTTCCATGTCATCATATTCTTGTATTTCATACCTGAATGTAGTTTACAACATTAAATCTTTTAATTCTTTACTAACTCACCACATATTTCAAATAGTTCTCAATGATATCAAGCAAATTCTTTATGCCACAGTCAAACATAGAATGCAAAGATAAACCACCACGCTTTCTCTACGCAACTCTGATACTCTGATACAACTATCTCAACTTATGCGGCTCAGAAAGTTCTATTGTTCTGTATCACCTTTAAGTGACAAAAGCAAGTTCACCATGCTGTTTTAAACTTTAATAAAGTGCTATTAAAATCGCAAAATAGTCTTGAATTAAAAGACTAGATTCAACAATCAATTTCACAATACTACTCTTGGCATCCCCATTGGGTCATGGATGCATGAGGTGAAGCATTACCACCTCATTCCATACTATCCTGTTTCGATCCTGGGATCTGTGGGTTATGGGCCCACACACAATTCAAAGTGTAATCATCGTATTATATCATTTTAGGGTTTCAACCACAGTAATAAGGTAATCCACAATTGTATCAGTCATTCAAGCATTAATCATACTCAATTACCATCACTCAGTTATATTAGAGCTAGGTATAACAAGCTGAACCTCATTAGGGTTACTGGTCCAAACAATCTGATTATCATCCCTTTCTATTAATATGAGTGAATAAGTATGACTACCTTGTTCAGGGTATCTCTCCATGTGTTCTGACGCCATCCAAACCGTATCACCATGTCACAAATATACAATACTAAGATGCATATCAGGTATGAATTACTACAACTATCATATGCCTTTAATTTTAACATATAGCTTGCACAAATACACTGAAATCATATGTAGAACCAAATTTCATACCTTAATATGCCTTCAACAAATCATACATGTAAAAGCAAATTCACATATTACACAAAGCTAGTGTTTTCCCATATCTCTCTGCTCATTCATTACTTCTTTACTTTTTGCTACCTATCCTTTTCATATGATTATATACAATAAACATCATTAACATTGAAGTATTTAAGATAGGAATAGATTATTCATCATTCTTGCTATCACACAAGAATTTATTTCTTATCGTACTTCATCGTAATGTATGTCACTATTACATTCACTAGATGACCCCACCAAGGTAGTTATGCACCATATATGACTCAATTTCTCTTATTATTTCATACTTATTTCACATTCTAGACATCACTTGAAAACACATATATCATTTGTCATCTTTAAACATGACTCAATATCACATATCCAGTTTCAATGCTAAACATCCATTTTAATCAACGTATACATTGCAACTGTAATACACGAAATTCCATCATTTTCATCAATCATATTACGTATTTCAAGTTCCAATGAATCTATCATACTCTATTGTATGTGCTACACTGTTTAGGAGTTATACCAACTGATACTGAAGCAATTAAGCACTTAAATTGAGTTAAATAATGATTTCTGAATGAACTGCCACTCACAGCTCTGAAACTCGGCCGATTGGTCAGAAACTCGGCCGATTGCTTCACAACTCGGCCGATCCACTTAAAAATCGGCCGATCAATTTGCTGTTTGATTTCTTGTAAAAGAAACTCGGCCGAATCACATACAACTCGGCCGAATCGCGTACAGACTGAAAACTAAAACGAACCTGCTGGTGTCGATTTCACTCGAATCGACGGGCAAAACTACCAATTTCATGTATACCATGTTGCACATATTTCCTCCTTTATCTTTATACTATTGTGAAGTTAACGTTCTAAATTAATAATCCTTCTATTAGTTTTTCCTCATGTTGAATACATTACATATTCTTCATTTTTAAATCAAGTGGATCATGCATGGGTCAAACATAGTTTCTCTTTCAATCAAGTTTTTCTCTTCTGAATACAGTCCACCTTTGTATGACTTATTCATTCGTTAAACTACACCTATGTTCTTTGCTTAGAAACTAGTTTGTTGTTCTAGTCTTATGAATTACATGTTCATACGATTCTCTTTACTTTTACTCTTTTGAAGACTCTTTACTTCTATGGACCTATTGAATGTTCAACCCTATTCTCTACTTAGCCTTTGCTTTAGAGTTCATAAAAGCATTATACTCTATTATATGATTCATTCTTCATGATTGATTCTTGTTATCTTGAACCATACATACATTTCACATATGTTTTCTATATTTCATATGTATAGTTCATATAATATTAATCAATAAACTGATTATGAACTTCATATCATGTTCTATTATTCCCAATTAAGGGTTTCACATTTGAGACCCCAAAGTTGAACCTCAGATACCAGTTTCAACTGATTCTTAGTTGTTCTGATCTTGCCCATATGTTTCAACATCTTACTGTATGTACATTCTTACTCTGATGTGGGTCTAATTATCCAGAGTCTATTCTTATTATTAATAGGAGTCATTAGATCCTAGTAACGCATCCTGCCAACCGGACCAGGCCAAACCTGAAGTCCTGAAGCCAAGAACTACTGAGGATTACTCCACTCCTATTCATCTCAGAAGTGTGGAAGAAAACTTATCCACTAACAAAAGCTCATTCAAAAGTCAATTCTAGTCTACTTGTTATAAAGAATGAAATCAATAGATGCTACAACTGCATAGTGTACAACAGATATTAAAGACCCACATTTCAAAGTATTGAATATTTCAATTCAAACATATAAGAACATCTCTATACATTTCCAACAAAAACAACATTATGAAATGTAAGTTCTATCTCCTTTTACATTTATGCTCTTAATTCTTGTTTCTTTTCTCATTTTCTAACCCTAACATTTCTAGGGTTCCCCTCTAGCCCATTCTTCCACTGTATACCTGGCCAGGGTATACGTGAGAGAATAGACAGAGTAGCTTGTACTGGTTGATCCAAGTACTCAGATATCGGGCCAGGATATCCAAATACTCAAATCCCCAAAGCTAACATCAAAACATCTCCTATCTGCCACACATAGGACTCTAACTTACTAACTTAATGGTCCTTGACAACTCACCCTAAGCTCTGATACCAAGCTGTTACACCCCGATCTCACAATTTCCTCAAATCATGATATTAGGGCATAAGATAGGATTTATATGTAACACAAGAACACCCTTAACTTTTTCTTTTCTTTAAAACTCTTATTTCTTCGCATTGAACCACATAAACCATCTTAACAAGGGAATCTGAACATTTCTTTTACTAATCAGACTTCAATAGTAAAGATACATGTATAAGCATTCATGATGTCTCTCACACATTATGCACATGAAACTTGCTAATTAGCATACATATCAAAAGAGGAATAATATTACACATCGTAATTACAATTCTCTCTCTTATCTCTTACTGAGGACCTAGAGTGACAAGGACCGACTGACTCAACTAATCTCGTACTTGACTCCTGTGGCAGGTCTACACTGATGCTCTGACCATCTTCAAGTCCACGCGGTTAACCCTAAAAATGTTTGAGTAGAGGGGTGAGCCTACTCACTTAGTGAATGAGTACTTCATGGAAACAGACTAATGCACTAATGTGATTACAGATATAATTTAAGTAAATGATATGAAATTTAACAACAATAAATACTACACTGAGCAGTTCTAAAACAATATAATTGAAATAACAAAGAATGTAAATATTGCATCCAAAGAATAACTACTAGAAGACTATGCTCTAGTCTTCCTTAACTCTTTCATTTATAAAGAAATATGTGAACCTATATGATCATATTTTAAATTATGCCCTGATCTTATGCAGTGTACTCTGCATAAGAGACTCGCAGTGCACTACGACCACACCATACAAGACTTAGCGACACACCCGGGAAATGTTAAGTCTGACGCCAGCCCTGTTCTGCTACAGGACCACAGGCTCTCCGGCCTCAATGCACTAACTCAGAGTGCTCTAGACTCCTCCTCTAACCTGAGTACACAGGCAGAGAGTCTCACGGGGTTACCACCATGACTCCGCACGGTTCTTGTTGCAATAACCCCTATTTCCTCCAGTGCCACCATGACTCCGCACGGTTCTTGTTGCAACACTGGATCTCTATCCTCGTGCCACCATGACTCCGCACGGTTATTGTTGCAACACGAGTTTCACCCCTAAGGCGCAGACCTCCCAAAGGGGTTCTACGGTGTTCAGGGCACCTAAGTCTAACATTAACATTATAGATACATGTAAAACAGAAATCATAACTCATTTTACATTTCTCATAAGGCTCACACGGCCTTCCATATCATATCATAAGCAACACCATAGCTCATGTATTCACATATACCATGTCTCAGTAACATCCCTTTCTAGGGCATGTCATATCTCATCACCTGCAATTTACGAGATATCTATTGAAATATAAGAAGCCCTGCAGTATGTAGATATCAACTCAGAGAGAACAAGCATATAAAGTTAAATGCGCTAGAAACATACAATTCAGCAATTAAGCATCACCACATCTCATATCGAGACCTTTCATATCACCTTAACATGATTCATTGAACACCCTATCCTTAGGGTTTAATTTGCCTTATTCATTCATCACATGCCATCACCCTACTCTTAGGGTTTCATTTGCCTTATTCATTTGTCCCATGGCTCTCATAAGGATTTCATAGGATATAAGCATTCTCTAAATAAAGATTGTTCCAACAAATCATATACAATCAATATAGATATGAAACCATGGAAATTTAACTAAATTTAGGGTTTCCATACAATTCACTGAGATATCATGTATCAAGAATAAAATTCAATTAAGATAACCCATGTGGTACATCCTAACCACTTAAAGGATTACCAGTCCTTTTCAATAATGTTGAAACTCTAGCGATATCTCAATTAGGTCAAACCCTAATTACAACATTTGATATAAATCTAAAAGCATCCTCACTAGGAAGTGTTGTATACGTTTCTGTTATGAATCTACCATCAAGGAATCATTCAAACAGAAAAGGAATCCATATCATATCAATTTGCAATAACTTAGATCAAACGGATATTTCAGGGTTTAGAATTCACATGCTAAGCATTTAGGGATTTGGATGCTATAATCAAATTCGTGCATTACAATGTTTGAAGGAAGAACTCACTCACCCTAAGGTGTGAAAACACCTCAAAACTGCAGCACAACTCAGGGAATCTCGAACTCATCTCAATTCCCTAGCAAATCTCCCAATTCTTCTTCCATTCAACTCGTGAACCTTGAAAATGAGGGATTATGAAGAAAGGGTGAGAAAAGAGGGAATTTCGACATCATTTTGGATCAAATCAGAGCATGGACGGAATCTTGACATGAGAGAGAAGATCCACCATAAAAGTCTATGCAAAGAATCCAAACTTACTTGATTTCACCCTTCCTGGAATCGCAAAACCCTAATTCAGCAATTCCCCCACTTTCTTCTCTCAAACCCTAACTCTCCCTCTCTCTCTAGGAGCTCGTTTCTCTGGAATGAATGACGAAGAATGAGAGCTGTGTGTGTGTGTGGTCGATCATATAAGTCAATTTAAGCTGCTTGGGTCAATTGCATATTGACCCAACACTCAACTTTAATTATATTGGCATAATATTCAGTTATACAAAGTTACTGTAATTCGTTTATTTCAGAGATCAAACCTTCTCCAACAATTATGGGAATTTAGAACGTTGTTTATAATTGATCTATAAAGCTTCAGTTAAAATTTGAGATCATTTGGAGTTAGTAATAAATAATTAAAAATAGAACAGTGCACTGCTATATTACAGTCAGCAATATATTCGGCCGAGTTTGTCCTGCACAGAACTCGACCGACACCTTTACTGTAGAGATCAAAAAGTCATCTAAAAGTTACGCCAATTTAACAGAGTGTCTAAAATTATGTTTTTAAATCACAGTTAAAATTTGAGATCAATTGGATATACCAATAAATAGATAAAATTCAATTACCACACTTCTATATAAATCTGAAAATGTGATCGGTCGAGTTTGAAACTCGGCCGATAAACAGGTCAGAGCATTCTTCAAAAATTCTGATATTTTCCAATGTTGTTCACATTTTTATATATCCAAATCATATCCAAATTTGAAGTAAATCAGAGTTACACATAAAATACTAAAAATCATTTAGTGAGACATTCTACTTATCAAATTCTGTATTCATGTATCATCAAAACCCTATTTTGGGCTGATTAGGGTTTATGCTTCTCAAACCCTAATTCTCAAGACAAAAGAACATTAAGACTTCTTATCATAGTTAAAACATCCTAATTGTGTTATCGTCATTAATTAGATTTCAAGAATGATTATTCTAATTAATCTTTGTAATAGTCTAGGTAAACCCTAGTTTACCAATTAAGCTCAGATGGGGTCGTAACAGGTACGGTCGAGAGAGAGAGAGTCGAGGAGTCCAGAGGGACGAAGAGAAGACCCAAGGATTGAGATCCGGCCTACACAGGGGCCGAGGAGCGAGAGCCACCTCTCCTCTACGGGCTATATCTCTTCCCTCTTCTCTTTCATTCTACTGCATTCCTTTGTTTCTTGTACAAACGATGTTTATCCATCTTTGTTCGATGCCAGCTATGCTTGTCTATGGCTAGTTAGCTCCTTCTTGGCTATGTGGCCCAATCTGGGCATGTTTATATACTTTTGGCTTAAGCAAGTAGATTCATATCAGATCTAGTATGTTGCATGTTCTATTTTCTCTTTCCAAGTTATGATTGCTAGTTTGGTTGATCTCTTACTCGCTTGAACTGATGTTTCTGCCTGTATCGAGAGATCCGTTGTAGGAATAGCTAAGAGACGATAGTTTGGATCTGAACCTGAGAGGAGGACGATCCAAGGTATTATGTTCCATACACCCCGGAATATCCTAAGACCTGAGAGGGAACTTAGTATATTCTGAGGTGTTGATATGTCATTCCTTGAGAGAGGGTCGATGACATATCGTTGATGGTTTTAGTCACGCATCGCGAGAGCGAGTGGGACGACCCACAGGACATATGCCACTGTGCGTACTAGATGCTTGCTTGGGTGTTCAAGGGTTGTCTACGCCCGAGAACGAGTACATAGACTGCCCCGTTTGTGGTTACATAGCCAGGAACTCTCTTTCTCTATTTAGTAGACTCACGAGCTCTATTTTGTTTTGTTTTCTTTTCTTTATTTTGATTTAAATCATGACAACCCGCTAGACTAGTTCTAGCATTTACTTTTATCGACTATCATCTTGTCTTATCTGACTAAAGAACGAGATGTGTGGCGTCCTAAACGTCACCACGTCCCTGTGTTCGACCCCGTATATCTACTTCGACCCCGTAATAAAAGTTGCGGGGGCCTAGAAGGTTTCGGGTTATAAATTTAAAGCTTGATTCCTTCCTTCATCCCGCGTTCATTTCTGGACACGTGAAAAAGGCCGGTCAACTTTTGGCGCCGTTGTCGGGGACGTGGTTTTCCACATTTACACGCCTAGTAGATTTTTGTTCTGTCACTATAAGTCTGTATATACATGCATAGTTTTCCTCTTGCTTTACACATACTTGTTCATATATACTAACTCCCTTTTCTTTTTTCTTATACCTTTTTCAGCCATGGACCTTGCTTCCGCAAGACAAGTCATCTTGTCCACCTGTCCTCCTGAGTTTTTCCGCAGTTCCGACTGCTGGAAAATAATTGAAGGACGTGCTCTGCAACTAGTCGAGTTATACTCACCTCCACCGTCTTCATATGTTGAAATTCCAACAACGGAGATCGCCAGTCAGCCCTCGACCCCCATGCTATCATGGGATCAAGAACTGATTAAGACGGTGGAATTAGCTGGAGAAAGTGTCAAAGCACCCACCTCCCTAGTTCCTCATCTCCAAGAAAACATTGATCCGCTCCAGCAGTTATTAGACAAGCAGGAGCATCATCTCAAAGTAGCCACAGAGGCTGCAGACCGCAGTAGAAGTCTACTTCAAACTGTTGAACAAGGATTCATCCTAAAGCATCAGTTTGATACAGCGGGTTCCCCTTATATGTGCATGGCAGAAATGACAGATCTCAAAATCATTGCTGCTCAAGTACAACAACTTCATGATAAAGATGTTGAACAAGGCAGGAGGCTCCAAGAGCTCATCGATTTGGTTACAATTCAATTACAACTGCAATCACAAGACAATAAAGACATTAGTCATCAAGACCATTCCATTGGGTCTGAAGTGGAGTATGCACCATCATCCTATTCAGACCGTCAACTGGATTCACCAGGATTTTTCTGTGAAGACCAACCCACTTGGGGAAGCCCTTCATTCTATCTAGATGACCCAGCTGATGAACCAATGAGTCATAAACATGAATGGGTCTATGATGACGATGATGAAGACTCGAAAAGCCAATCGACCTCACAACCAAAAGGTTGGTTTGAGGAACTAGAGTCAGATATTGAACCAGACCAGAGTGACATTTCTCATATTGAGACTTGTCATTTCGCTTTGAGCAGTACACCAACCATGGTTTGGAACAATTTGTTTGACGACGACGACGACAGCTGCTCGACATGGAGCAGTGAGTACAGTAACAAAGACGAGTTGGAGCAGCACGACCCATCATTCACCACCACCCCTTTACAAGGCTTGGTGGACGTCAAGGGGGTAGGATGGACGGTTCACTACAACATGGCTGTTGAGCATGAAGACATCCCTGACTCCATGCCAGGTGATAAGCTTGGGGTGGTAGAACCACAAACAGATTCTTCAGGGGGTACTTTTTTCTCAGAAGATGATTGGATGACTCAGACGGTACATGAAGATCTATCTGAGCATCCAACCTCAAGTGTGGAGATGGAGAGAGAGGATATGAGTCCTCAAGATAACGTCCAATCTCTCTCATCTATTTCATCCTGTGTCGACATCCCAGGACTTTCATTTTCAGAATCATATAATGAAAGGTACCCTGAGGATGATATGCCGAAGAATTCATCCCAGTGCAGTTCAAGCCACTTCCAGCACAAAGATGACTTCACCGAGTCGCCGGATTTCACTTCGCTTCTTCGGACTCGGCAGGGCCAACACATCTACCAATTCTACTCCTACTATGAGGCGGAACCCGTCGGCAAGACACAAATGACACTGGTCCCAAAACTTAGGATTTGGGATCCCAGTGTCGGTATCGTGGGGCAACCACCCCCTTTTCTTTTACCCACCCTCCCGCCCTTTTATTACAATAAATTTTGACTTTCATGTTCTTGTTAGTTAGTTTCTTTCCTCTAACCGTTTTTATATCCTTGCATTCATGCATCATCTTTAGAAATTCAATAACTGCCGTTAAGATCATGCATTCCTGCCTCACTATCTCAAGTTTAAGTCTTGCTCGAGGACGAGCAAAAAGTTAAGCTTGGGGTGGTAGGCTCCGCCCTTCTTTCTCTTCACCCTTCTTGCATGCATGTCTATTTCCTACATTTAATCGTAAATTTTCAAAATGTTCAGCTTTTTATCTTTGCAATTATGGCTATGTGGTGTGAATCTAATAGATAAATGCTTGACTGTATGCATAGACGCACAGTTTTCATCTTAAAAATTGCTTGACGTTTTGCTTGGCTTGCTCTTTGACTCTTTCCTTGAGTTTGGTAATAAATCTAAGGTTATGTCCCTTTTCCATAGCTTAAAGATAAATTCCCTTGATCTATGTCGTGTATGGAAAATCCATGGTAAAGGACCGTTGGAATGAGCTAAATCACGATTAAAGTCTCCTAGCTGCGAATTTCACAAGCTTGCCTCTATTCTAAGGATTCTTGAATCATAATTGCTACTTCTCACACAGGTATCAAGCGGATTATGGTGGGCTTTGAGCTATGATCAAGATGAAATGTTTCTCCTTGATGGACTACGTGCCTTCTCACATTAGATTGAGTCAAAAAGATTAAAATATAAAAATGTGCAAAAGAGGCTTGGCCGCCCACAAAATCCCAAAATATATATATAGTTCTCACCCAAGCCTACAAATAGAATGCAGATGATAAAAGCCTGAATGTGAACAATAAATGAGCGTTTGTTTTCTCTTTTAGGAGAGTTGAGGATGGTGCCCAGCCGGTGTATGACTGCGCTCACGAACGTGGGTATGTCGCGCCTGGTAGTATCACTCCAAATGCTCATTAGAGAGTCACTAGGAACCCCTAGGAGACCTATGAGATCATCTCAGTAGCAGGGTTGGTTCGAGCGCAGTACGAGGAGTTCGTCTCACTGCTTTGGACCAACTGGTTCGGACTGCAGGGACTGTTGCTCGCTACATGGACCAACCTGACGCAGATCGGGATCCTCAGAAGTCATTAGAGTCTTTTTGCTTTGTTTCTTAGGACATGAATAAGTGAGAGGCGTGGTATTCCTGATTGGTTTGCATGGATTCATGGTGATGGCTCATTGCTCATCACCCGCGTGATCACCTGTGTGACAATTCTTTCATGTTTAAACAAATATGATCCAAACCATCATGAGTATCAGTAGGCTGTAGTTAATTCGCTTAATATTGCTTGGAAGCTCTTTGATCTTGCTTTGGCAGGATTGTGCCTGAAAGGTGGGGGTTTGTTCTGAAACGACATGGATCGGGAGAATTGATGTTTTAAATTGTTTTTCTTAACCTTAGCATTTATTGCCAAGCTTAATTTGGATGTTATCTTTTTGTTCTTTGAGACCAGTCTTGCTTGAGGACAAGCAAGTTTTAAGCTTGGGGTTGTTGATAACACCCAAATTTGCGCATATTTTCTATGCATTTTATCTATAGTTTTGCGCCACTTTAGTCTTAATATGCACTCTTTTGTTCATGTTTTATGTTTTTTCTGTCTCTCCATTAGATAATATAGTGAAAATAGCTAATAATGTAGCTAATTAGCCTGTTTTAGACTTGGAGGCACCGAAACTAGCCATTTTTGGGACTCTCAAGTACTGAACCAGAAAATACAAGAATTCCAGCAACTGTATGGTCTGGCCGATACGGCCGCGCCGCCCGATACGGCCGCGCAGACCGATACGGCCGCGCCGCCCGGCACGGCCGCGCCGACCGATACGGCCATGCCGCCCGATACAGCCACGCCGCCCGATACGGTTGCGCTGACCGATATGGCTGCGCCGACCGATACGGCCTGCCGCCCGATATGGCCTGCCCGATACAGCTGTCGGAATTCTTGCCGACACAGTCTCCGGGTGACATTCATATTTTCCCACCTGATGCCTCAAGATCGAAGCCACGGATGAAGGACATGTGGACCAATAAAAGTTACAACTCCCATCAGCTCGCTGCCTATAAATAGCAGCTGCCTACCTACAAGAGCGGGGGAAGAGCCGGAGGGAGGACCCTGCAAGAGCTAGTGTCTAGACCAAGGAGCTAGTGTGTTGGGTTCCCCAAGAGTCTACTGCCCGATACGGTCTTGCCCGATACGGTCGCGCCGCCCGATACGAATGTGCCGCCCGATACAGCTGCGTCGACTGATACGGCTGCGTCGCCCGATACGGCTGCGCCGACCGATACGTTTGTGTCGACCGATACGGTTGTGCCGCCCGGTACAGTCTATAGAGAGAGAGCCGAGGAGTCCAGAGGGACGAAGCGAAGACCCAAGGATCGAGATCCGGCCTGCACAGGGGCCGAGGCGCGAGAGCCACCTCTCCTCTACGGGCTATATCTCTTCCCTCTTCTCTTTCATTCTACTGCATTCCTTTGTTTCTTATACAAACGATGTTTATCCATCTTTGTTCGGTGCCAGCTATGCTTGTCTATGGCTAGTTAGCTACTTCTTGGCTATGTGGCCCGATCTAGGCATGTTTATATACTTTTGTCTTAAGCAAGTAGATTCATATCAGATCTAGTATGTTGCATGTTCTATTTTCTCTTTCCAAGTTATGATTGCTAGTTTGGTTGATCTCTTACTCGCTTGCACTGCTGTTTTTGCCTGTATCGAGAGATCCGTTGTAAGAATAGCTAAGAGACGATAGTTTGGATCTGAACCTGAGAGGAGGACGATCCAAGGTATTTTGTTCCTAACACCCCAGAATATCCTAAGACCTGAGAGGGAACTTAGTATATTCTGAGGTGTTGATATGTCATTCCTTGAGAGAGGGTCGATGACATATCGTTGATGGTTTTAGTCACGCATCGCGAGAGCGAGTGGGATGACCCACAGGACAGATGCCACTGTGCGTACTAGATGCTTGCTTGGGTGTTCAAGGGTTGTCTACGCCCGAGAACGAGTACATAGACTGCCCCGTTTGTGGTTACATAGCCAGGAACTCTCTTTCTCTATTTAGTAGACTCACGAGCTCTGTTTTGTTTTGTTTTCTTTTCTTTGTTTTGATTTAAATCGTGACAACCCGCTAGACTAGTTCTAGCATTTACTTTTATCGACTATCGTCTTGGCTTATCTGACTAAAGAACGAGATCTGTAGCGTCCTAAACGTCACCACGTCCCTGTGTTCGACCCCGTATATCTACTTTGACCCCGTAATAAAAGTTGCGGGGGCCTAGAAGGTTTCGGGTTATAAATTTAAAGCTTGATTCCTTCCTTCGTCCCGCGTTCATTTCTAGACGCGTGAAAAAGGTCGGTCAGCTATGATGATCCCTAAGTAATATAGGGTGATGATTATGAGTAATGTTGAGGCACATTGTGATATTGAAAGTGCAAGAAGTTATATGAATTGGTCTAATGACCTAGCAAGTTCTTTGTGCATAAATTGAGGGATTGATATTCCATAGTGATGTGATGGTAAGAAAAGTTCTCATTCAAAATGTTTTATATCTTTTGGAGTTGTATTGTATCCTTAATTTTATAGAATTTGTTTAGGGATTATACATTGTAACTTGATTGATGTATTAAAGATACCCAATTGGAATATCTAATAAAGTGAAACCCTAATCATGCAGTTGCCTTGTACCATAGATCCATCTTCAGTGTTAGTCTTGTTGTATGATGAAATGAGTGACTCTTAGGACTGCATATTATTGAATATGTAGGGTGCAAGTGGAGACATCTCCATGTATCCTTAAATTGTTGAAATAGTGGTATAATGATTTGCAATATAAACGGCCATGTGATTTTTTTCTCTAGTGTTGTGCCATGTACCAAGGCAGACTAGTTGATTTACAAGACCATAGCTTTGACTATGAGTTGTTGTTTCTGCAGGACTATAGCTTGACTATAAGCTGTTGTTTAGCAGTTTGATTGTTATGTCACTACATCGTAGAGTCAAACTGACTGAGAAGTACTGGTGATGATCATGGAGTCCAGCTCTTTCATTGATCTTATATGGTACTGATTTCGACTTAGTAGTGTTCGGTTGAATTTGAGTGGAACGCCTCAAATTCTCATGGCATAATAATAAAAGTGATAATACAGTCGTATTGTATATTTCCTTAGGATCAATATAAATCACATTGGATGACCCCATGCCTTATTTATTATATGGTTTAGTCTATATCAGTTATACATGTTCTTCATATTTCTTCAAAAGGTATAAGATGTTCTACTGGTATTATCTTACTATGCTTATAATAGATATTGCCAAAGAGTTATATCTCTTATTGAGATGTTTGATCTCATCATGTGGGTTCTACAACTTTTTAGATGGTCGTAGACACGAATGTCGAGGTCGTGGTGTAGGTAACAAGGAGAGCAGTGATTGTTAGAGGTTGGATTTGCTACTAGAGTTCTATAGTCGAGTCATATGTGTCATCCCTGTACTCTTGGGTCTTTGGAGAGATTATGTTATTTTGTATATCGACATGTAGATTTTGTCTTTGTGCCATGAGTTTATAGAAATGGCATGTACATATAAAGAGGTTATGATATGTAATAGTTGTGGCTTGACAACATTTGAACATGACATGTATCATCTTTTGGCATATTTGGATATAGATGGCCTGAGTTGAAGGCTTGTTGATAATATACTTCCGCTTGAGATATTGAATTGCAAATGGTTTTAATCTACCCTATTTTGTGGTAATATAGTTAATAGTGATAATTATGTACTTTGTTTTGAGTAATCTCATTTTGTGTGGAAAAGGGTGTCACATACTTACTTCACCTTCCCAAAGTAATAGAATGGAAGTATGTACCATACCATGACACTTGGAGAAACTGAATGTGCAATAAATGAACATTATTGCAGCAATGTCGTCGGCACATGAGATCCATACATTCCTAAATTTATTGAACTTCTACAAGGTTGTAGGGCTCTGTCGGATCAATGGCATGTTCTTGATGAAGAACTGGGACAAGGTTAAGATGTTTTCTATAAAAATAGTTGGAAATTCTCTTAGTAGTGAGGTTATGAAAAAACTTATATGAGATTCATCTATTTCTTTGATTCTAAAAGTTGCATAGCTAGAAACATGTGAACAATTCACGCCTATATCACCAAAGAACATTTGGCTTAAACTCACATCCAAGATAGTGGTGGAGAGGTTGAAGCTTTTTTACCTGAGTGGGTAACACAAGAACAAAGTAGTTTTGTACCTAGATGGGAGATAAGTGATAACATTTCCAATGTTTAGAAAATCATTCATACTATGAAGAGGAAGAAGGGCATTGTCATTAAGGTTGATCTTTCAAAGGCGTAAAATAAACTGTCATGGTCTTCATACTAGAGACATTGTAGAGAATTGTCTTCCAGCTAACATTTCCAAGTATACAATGAATTCCATTTCTAGTGGTGAGTGTTTGCCCTTGTGGGATGGTAAAGACAGGGTCCCTTCAACTCCAATAGAGGGAACTGGAAGGGAGACCCCCCTTTCCCCATACTTATTTGTGTTATGCATAAAATGATTAAGCCATATGATTTGAGATCTGGTGGATAAAAGGGACTAGAAACATGTGACACTGGGACATAATGCATCAAGACTTCACATTTGTGCTTCGCGGGAGAATTGACACTATTTAGTCAAGCGAGAAGGAAGTTGATACAAAACATTAAATCATGCTTTCAAAAGTTTGATCTTTCCTCTGGGCAGGCTATTTTGTTCAAGAAAACACAAGAGTTTTTTTGTGCAAGCATGCCACATATAACTAGATGAAGAGTGAGCAGGATTTGCAATTGCAACTAGACAATGGATCTAGGGAAATACATAGGGGTCCTTATCATTCATCCAAAAAGTGACAAATAAAACCTATATGGTGTTGTGGAAAGTTGATTTCAAAATCAGTGCATGGTCTGCTAAATGCCTCTCACTAGTGGGACAATGTTGTCTTGATAAATCTACCTTGACGGCCATCTAACATATACAATGCAGATTGCTCTACAGCCTCTGAGCCTATGTGATCATACTGATGTCTTTTCCAAAGGTTCTTGTGGGCATCAAACCATAAAGTGCATCCAATGTCCCTAGTTGCTTGGGACAAAGTCACAAGCAAGGAGGAAGATGGAGGCCATGGCATCAAAATGTTGAGAGAATGGAATCTAGCCCTTATTCTCAAGAAGTGTGGAAAATTAACACTCATAGAGAGTCTATTTGGTGTAAATGCATGTAAAAGAAATACATTCAACATATTGATGAGAAAGTTGTTAATGCATCAAAATTGGCAAGAATCACCTTGTAGTGCAATAAGATGATTCGTGACCACTCTTACATCATGTTGGTGAATGGTGAGACAACAAATTTCTAGAAGGACATATGGCGGTACAAGGGTGTTAGCCTAGAATAGGCAACTATGAGAAAAATCCTAGAAGACTTAAACCATCTCCAAGTTGCAAGTTTCATAAAATATGATGAGAGGTGGGACAAGGATTTCTTGAGAGATTGGTTACGTAAGAACACTATTAACAACATTTTGCATATCAATCCCCTACGCACTACAAACACATAAGACATCAAAGTGTGGGAGGCCACAAACAATGGGAGGATTACTGCCAAGTTTGCATGTTCATTGATTCACAAACACAAAGACATATAGAAGGTGATTGGTTAAGTATTTCAAAACCCAGTGTCTCCGCAAAAGCAAAAATCTTTATGTGGATGATGTCACATGATCCAATATATACCAACAACAAATGAGTGAGAAGGCACAATCGCCACTGACAACATGTGTGAGTGTTGCAAGGATGCATAAGAAATGGGCATACATGATGTGAGAGACTACAAATATGTTACAAATATATAGAGAGATTATCCAATGGTAGAATCACATGTAAGTTCTTCGACATGGATCTTGGTACCTAGCTTAAGAGGTATAATAGAGGTGATGCCCAATAGCAGCATATCTTCAGAATAGTATGTTTATATATTTGGCAATGTAGAAAGATACATCTCTTTGAACATTGCATAAAGACTACATCTCATCAAATTCAATACATACTGGAAGAAACTACAAACTTGTCACAATCTTGGCAGAGTGAAGAGTTCGTCAGGAGCACTTTTTGCTCTCCAAATTGGAGAAGACCTACAAGTAATAGTGTTAAGATGAATACATATGTTGGGTGGGGAAGAATAAGGCAACCGTAGCAATTATCATCAAAGATGAGAGAGGGAACTGACTTGGTGGATATGGAACATGTATTCAAGTTGTTTCTACAACTCAAGCCAAGCTACGTGTTATTGACATGGCAACTAATATTTCCAATGATGAATCTTTCTAACTGATATGCTTGTTATGAGACCTGACACTGACCCTACATATGACAACTAGGTTGACAAAATATAGAGCAAAATGAAGGGGAAGAGTGGGTGTAAGATCGCATCTACAAGGAGAGATTGCAACACTACAACTGATAATTGGCCAAGAGCAACCTCAAAAACAAGAACGGGATTTTCAAATACATTTACCATGTTTTCTTCTTGTTTGAACTATAATGATTGTAGATATCTTGTAAATGTTCTTGCTAGAGGACAAGACAAATAAGAACTCCTGACTTCAAGAAAAAATATTATGAGTATTTCTATCATTATTTACATATTCTTTAACTAAACTACAAATATGAGATACACATACCTACGTCGTTTTTAATTCTTTTGAACAAAAAAATTATCTCTACAATTTTTCTATATGCCTAATATACTTCCTGAACAATAATTGTCTATCTCATGTGGATCGGTAGTAGGTCTTGTTTCCTTTAGGATTGGGATTTTGGTTTATACTCCCTAAGAGACCATCATTGGATGATTGTATTAGTGTCTATACTCAAGATTCGGATCATTAAAAGCCTACTACACCCCATTATGTGTATATATTTTTGAGAATTTCTAAAAGGTTATAATGTAGGTCCTTAGATATGTTGCGTCATATGGCATTCGAGTGAGTGACTTTAAACTTGAGATCATATAAATGTCAAGAACTAATTTAATAATATACAACTTTATTTGAGTATTATCTCGGAAGTGGGAAAACAATAATACATAGAATACTAGTATATGTCGTTTCCCAGGACAAAATATCATTAGTGCTAAAGTTACCTTGCTTACACAATTTGAAGTGAGCACTTCCAGCAAATTGACACGCCCATCCCTTTCCTTTTCTTAATTGTTTCCGGATATTTCTGGTTTTGTGCTAATATCGTCAAAGGCAGACGATGTTACATTTCATATATGCATAACAATGTTTTAACATTGCCACGAGGACATTTTTCTAATTATGCTCCCGCTTGAGCTATGGAGCACATTGTTAACATGTTGTGGTTGGTACATACTTAAATAGATGTCTTAATTCATTGGAAGTGGGGTCACAAGAGCAAACTTTGGTTACTTCTAGCTTAGGTTCATGTAAATCATATGAAAACTTTATGAGATGTGTGTTAAAGAACAATATCCTGACATACTTTATGGGTTAATTTATGTCTTGATGCCCAAGGCCTTTAAGACTCCTTGGTTTCCCGGATTCAAAAATCAGTCACAATTAGCAATGATATCATAACTTGGGATATAGTGCTCCTAAAAAACACACATGAGCAAATGCATACCACATTAAGCATATGCCGCAATTAGCTTTGATATCGAAACTTGGGATATAGTGCTTTCAAAAAAACACGTGAGCAAATGCATACCTCATCACGCATACCTTTTTTAACAGATCTTACAAAATGTTTAAACTCACAAGCCCTTACCTATGAAGGAAAAGACAAACTCTTACTAAGACGAGATTGCGCTTAAAAAGTGATTCATTATATCGAAAAATGAAAAAAAAATAACTATAGAAAATGATGTTTGTGTGTCAGCTTAATCAAAGAATTATGTTGTTCATGTTCTTCATCTACCACTCTTGTATGAAACCTCAAGCAGGAAATTATGGTTGTATTAATTGTACAACTTACAATGCAGCTCCCCTGTACAAAATGATAATCTAATAAACAGGCTGCGCACTACTGGCAGCATAAGGGTAACAAGAAGAGTAATTTACAACACAAAATCAGCCGCCACCCTGAACTATATATAGTTAGCATTTTGTTGACTGGATGTTCATGAGCAAAATTCACCTGTACATGGTAAGCCATCTATACTTTTGGTTCCATAATGACCTATTTGATGTCAGTTCAAATTAAAGTTCTCAAGCTCCAATTACGCTAATGTTCTGGTGTTTGAGAAAGTTGCTTGTCAGCATAGTGCAACAATCTTCTCAGCCGCAAAAGATTATCACAATGGAAAGGTAAAGCTGTTCTTCTTTCTGGATAACTAGGACTGGCAGTCATCCAGGAAAGGGAATGAAGATCTGCTGCAATAGACTCCAAGATCATTTGGGTTTCAGCTTCATGATCTCGAGTATTAACCTCATATCCCAAATTGCGGCTCTGTTTACTGTTGCTAGCATTTCCTCCACTGCGTGTTACTTTCTCTTGGAAGTGGTTGATGTAGCTTCCATAATGGTCTACAAGACTGACGGAAAGAATTGAAGGCCATTCAGCATTTATATTTTCTGGTGTTTCTTGCCCGGCACAAGAAACCCCCTTGGATACCACATAGCCCGTTGAAAATGGTATCGCAGATCCCTTGCTGTGAAGCAGATGGGCCAATGGCGGAGACTCAGATGTCAGGCACGTAGGGAGCTGCATGGGATTGGGAGGGATATACCGCATACAAGGTGAGGGAATAAAAAGAAATGATGACGGGGTACCACCCAAAGATTTCACTGGGGTAAATCCTTCCAGATATCCAGAAGATGTCGTACCACCACTTGCTTGAGTTCCTCCTGCAGCACGAGAATTATCATAAGAGCAATGATTTAAATTTCCACAATTTTCCATTTCACAAGTGCAGAATAGTTAGCATCGAGATAGAAATGCCAGTATATCTCTAGACAGCTGACCAAACAAATACAAAGTTCATCGACATCTAGAAATTTTTGTCATAATGTAGTCATTTAGGTTATATTTTCCTTTAATTTGATAGTTTGGTTTATCTTCTATTTACCATTTAATAATCAGTACATTCTTACAAAGCACCACAAGTTTTAGGCTCCATTCAGCAGTTAGTTTACCCATTATAAGTAAAAATCCGACGAATTTTATGGTTTGATATGCATTTTTAGGATTTCTCATCATCATCATCATCATCAACAACAACAACTAAGCCTCAATCTCAACTACGTTGGGGTCAGCTACATGGATCCTTCTTTTCCATTCAGCTCTATCATGGGTCATATTCTGGTTGAGATGTGAAGATTTAAAATCTCTCTTTATAAGATCGTCCCACACCAGTGACAGATAAATAGTGTCGAAATTGGCTGTCAAATCCATAGGTATATATCAAAAGCATATTCTACTTCATAGTGTATGTCACATTTACGGTTCCTCAGTATTTTGATGCTTCGTTCAGTGAGATTATTTTCTATTATCAATGATTTATGTTTTTAAATGAACAAGCATTTCAATATATTAGTTACAATATGAAGGTTAAAATTACTTGACATAATTTCATAAGCATTCATTTAACAATGTTCTATAAGATATATATATATATATATATATATATATATAGAGAGAGAGAGAGAGAGAGAGAGTCAGGCTAGAATACACTCGACTGTATCCGGAGCGGAATACACTCAAGTAGTTTTTCATAATGCAATATTTTTTTTTAAAATCTAATCCGTTGATCTTCTTAAACATCTTGTGAACAACTCATACGCAAAATGTGAGCACATTTGGATATGTATAGCTCATGTTATGAAGACCACAAAAAATATGCTTTTCAAATTAGTTTCGCGTGTTGATTTTGTTGCCCTTGGATGAGTGACTTACACTCATCCAAATGGGTTCAAAATTTATATGTAGCCTAGTTATAGTATGACGGTGAAGATCTATGGTTTACATTTTGCAAAAAATAGTCTTGATATGTAAACACACTTGAGTGTATTCGTGTGATCTGTACACGCGAGTGTATTCTAGCCTGACTCTCTCTCTCTCTCTCTCTTGATATATATATATATATATATATATATATATATATATATATATATATAAATGTGTGTGTGTGTTAGAATACACTCAAGTGTACAGATCGCACGAATACGCTCAAGTGTGTTTGCATATCAAGACTATTTCTTTGCAAAATGTAAACTATAGATCTTCACTGTCATACTATAATTAGGCTACATACAAATTTTGAGTCCATTTGGATGACTGTAAGTCACTCATCCAAGGGTAACAAAATCGACGCACGAAACTAATTTGAAATGCATAATTTTAGCGGTCTTTATAACATGACCTATAAATGTCCAAATGTGCTCAAATTTTTTACGAGCTATTCACGAGATGTTTAAGAAGATCAACGGATTAGATTTTTGAAAAACATATTGCATCATGAAAAACTACTTGAGCGTATTCTGCTCTAAATACACTCGAGTGTATTCTAGCCTATCTCTCTCTCTCTCTCTCGATATATATATATATATATAGAGAGAGAGAGAGAGAGAGAGAGAGTCAGGCTAGAACACACTCGAGTGTATAGATCACGCCGTACACCCCAATGGTGTTTGTCTATCTAGACCATGTTTTTCCAAAATCTAATCCATTGATCTTCATGGTTACAATAATAATAGGTCACATACAAAATTTGAACTCATTTGGATGAGTGTAAGTCACTCATCTAAGGACAACAAAATCGACGCACAAAACTAATTTGAAATACATGATTTTTGCCTCCTTTAGATGCACGACCTATAAGTGTCCAAATGAGCTAAAATTTATTATATAGTATGTTCTTATGATAATTAAGAAGATCAACGGTTTAGATTTTTTCAAAAATTTGCTGCATCTTCAAAAATGACTGAGGTGTACGGTGCCTCTGGTACACTCGAGTGTACACTAGCCTGACTCTCTCTCTCTCTCTCTCTCTATATATATATATATATATATATCGAGAGACAGAGAGAGAGAGAGAGAGTTAGGCTAGAATACACTCCAGTGTATAGATCACACAGTACACTCCAATGGTGTTTGTCAATCTAGACTATGTTTTTGCAAAATCTAATCCGTTGATCTTCATGGTTACAATAATAATAGGCCACATACAAAATTTGAGCCTATTTGGATGAGTGTAAACTACTCATCCAAGGACAACAAAATCGACGTGCAAAACTATTCTGAAATGCATAATTTTTTCCTCATTTAGATGCATGACCTATAAATGTCCAAATGAACTGAAATTTATCATATAATGTGTTCTGAAGATATTTAAGATTAACGGTTAAGATTTTCAAAATAATTGCTTCATGATAGAAAATGACCGAGGTGTATATCGAATGTATTCCAGCTTCACTATATATATATATATATATATATATATATATATATATAGAGAGAGAGAGAGAGAGAGAGAGAGAGTCATGCTAGAATACACTCGAGTGTAAGGATCGCAGGAATACACTCAAGTGTGTTTGCATATCAAGACTATTTTTTGCAAAATGTAAACCGTTGATCTTCACCGCCATATTATAACTAGGCTACATACAAATTTTGAGCCCATTTGGATGAGTGTAAGTCACTCATCCAAGGGCAACAAAATCGACGCGCGAAACTAATTTGAAATGCATAATTTTTGCGCTCTTCATAACATGAGCTATACATATCCAAATGTGTTCAAATTTTGCATATGAGTTGTTCACGAGATGTTTAAGAAGATCAACGGATTAGATTTAAAAAAAAATATTGCATCATGAAAAAATACTTGTGTATTCCGCTCCGGATACACTCGAGTGTATTCTAGCCTGACTATATATATATATATATATATATATATATATATATATATATATATATATATATGTAGAGAGAGAGAGAGAGAGTACACCCCATGATTGACATATTGTGCCTGTACCTCTATCTCAGTCTCTACTGCAATAACTTTTCCTCTAGCGATGTCGCAGTGCATGCAAATGAACTTTGTCGGTTTCTCCCATAACAGCAACGACGCACTTGATCTCTTCCTCCATTTGTTATCGCTAATAGATTGTAACAAAACATGTTCTACTTTCTAAATATTCCTGATCGGTAGATATGTGAGTAGGAAAACCAATAGTCATCACTCATTCAAAGCATGGCTTCACGCAATTAGCAGCCAATGAATTTAGCAGCATGCATACTTCTTTCAATCAGGCAATTTCATGGTAGTCGCAACTTATGGAATTAGCAACCAATGGATTATAACCCAAGCAACTTTGAAACTAGGGGTGGCAATCGGGTTTAGGTGAGCAGGTTTTATATATATATATATATATATATATATATATATATATATATATATATATGTGTGTGTTTGTGTGTGTGTATGGCCATTCATTCACTACCCGCATAGGTAGCTAACCTTAGTTACCCGTACATCTATTTTGTAATATAAAGATACATATTTGTAATGAGATGACCAAATTTGTAATACAAACACTTGTTTTGTATTACACGTCTGATTACAGTAAAAATGATGTTTATACAACAGTTTACATTGTAATACAAAATGAGTGTTTGTATTACAAATTTGGTCATCTTATTACAAACGTTGTCTGTCTCATTACATACATGTATCTTTCTATTACAAAATAGATCCACGGGTAACTAAGGTTAGTTACCCGCAAGGGTAGTGAATATAAACCATATATATATATATATATATATATATATATATATATATATATATATATATATATATATACATATATATATATACATATATATATATGTATACATATATATATATATGTATATAGATGTATATATATATATATATGTATATATATATGTATATATATATATGTATATATATATATGTATATATATATATATATGTATATATATATGTATATATATATGTATATATATATATAGGGAAGTGATCTATTGCGGTTTGCAGACGGTTACGCCTCCGAAACTCCGTCTCTTCCTTCCGTTTCTATTTCACCCATCCTTCCGTCTTTGTTTCTTCGGTCGGTTGTTACATCCTTTCTTTGTTAAATTCTGCTGACTTTTCATTGGCGACGGGCATTATGTGATCTTGATGATAGTTGAAATCTATGTTTCATTCCCTCTTCTATATACCCATTCTTCGTGCACTACACAACACTTGCATTGTCGTTGAGTTGATGGAGCTTGACGGCCGACCCAACTGACTCGTCCTCCACATCCACTGAGTCAATTGAGATCACGACTCGCCACTCCTACAGCTTTGACTCCATAGATACATCTAGATCGCGGTGTTAATATTGATCACGAGAAGATGCCCGGACGATCCGCAAGTTGTACAATCAACAGCAAGTTGCACTGCGACATCCCCAACCTTTTAATTCCACACTTCGGCAACATTGTTACATTTGGGTTTAGCTCAGCACATTCCACATTGAGGACGAGGCTGTCGCGTATGACATCGTGGCACACCAATTCCGCTGCCACAACACCGTGACCAACTTTAGTTGGGACACCAAGATGAGTTGTGTTCATCCACTCCCGATCCAAGGCCGCAAGCACACCTATGTCAAGGAGCTCTGCCAGATCTGACGTACGTGCAACTGCAAAAGGACCGGCGCAAGCACACTTTAGTAAGCATGAGCCACTAGTGGCTCGGGGAAGATGACCCTGTTCGACAAAATGGTGACGTCCAGCGACATCTCGTGATACTCAAGTAGCACATACAGAAGTACTTCTACCAGCACCGGCACACAAAGGCGTCGCTGCTCCACTTCAAGGACAGGATAGACCTGCTTCGTAAAAGACGACAACTTCAAGACATAGAGGACATCGTCCAGTTCCTTCACTGCTCCACAACGAACGATTGATGCATGCTCTACAATCAACATTATTAAGGCTTTGGTGACCGACAGAAGAAACAAAGATGGAAGCATGGGTGAAAATAGAAACGAAAGGAAGAGATGGAGTTTCAGAGGCGTAACCGTCCGCACAGTATGCAGGCCGCAATAGATCACTCCCCCATACACACACACACACATATATACAGTGTTTTAAAAAGCGGTAATCGGTGTACGGGCGGACGGGGCACCGAATAGAGTATATGCGGTATGCGGGAGTATAATCAGTTTTGCATTTTTTTAATAAATTAATTATAAATACATAAATTTATATATTGACTATTATAAATGTATAAAATCACATCAAACCAAACACATACAAGACCAGAAGACTGCAATAGTATATGAGAGAACACATTGTAACACATGATTGCACATGACTGGTTGAACAAATAGTAACTACAAATATATGCTGACATAAAAGACAATTAAGTGGCTTATTACTAATGACTTATAACAAATAATAGCATATATATTTCTAATATGAAATTGCAACAATAGTATTTGAAATGGAGATGAATGGAAAACAAGGCAGTAATAAGGGACAAGTTCAATCTTGGATTAATAGTTGGCTTAAGGGGGAAATGGAGGCATTAGAAGAGGCATCCATTTGCATCGAATAAATAATTAGAAACAATAACTATATTTGAGAAGAGAAAATCAACAATAAGAAGCAATTCAATGATCATTAAACTATGTACTCATTGAGAAATTAGGGAGACAAGACCAAATATGTAAAGAGGATGAAGGGAATGTAAATGTAATAACAATAAGTTTAAAAAAATTCTGTAGCTATTGGATTTTAAAAAGCGGCCGATTAATCGCCGATTATACGCCTGATCGGCCGATTAATCGGTCCTGGACCGATTATAGGTCCGATTTGCTATATACGGGGCGGTAGGTACACCAAACGGATTATTCGGCCGATTTCCTGAACACTGCATATATATATATATATATATAGAGAGAGAGAGAGAGTCAGGCTAGAATACACTTGAGTATACAGATCGCACGAATACACTCAAGTGTGTTTGCATATCAAGACTTTTTTTTTGCAAGACGTAAACCATTGATCTTCACCGTCATACTATAACTAGGCTACATACAAATTTTGAGCCCATTTCGATGAGTTTAAGTCACTCATCCAAGGGCAAGAAAATCGACGCGC
>OY856411.1:74042500-74077500 GCA_963693085.1 Alisma plantago-aquatica | reverse complement strand
ATCATAATCATTTTCCATATAGATCATGAGATATAGTAATATATCATCCAACGATGTTTGTAATTTCTACAACTTACCATTCATTAGAAAATATGCATTTTCTTTCATTGGATGATATGTAAATATCAGATTGTGTTGCTTTTTTATACACATCTTATCTAAGAGGTATATATCACATCCTTAAGGTTAGATTGTTCATTAGGATTTTACAATCATCATTAATGGTGATGGGTACATGTAAGCTACATGTACTCAGGTACACAATTCTTTTAGCCTATATATATATATATATATATATATATATACATATATATATATGTATATACATATATATATATATATTTATTTATTTATAAATATATATATATATGTATATATATAAGGAATTCATTTCATGCAAAGTGATAGGATTACATGGTATCTTGTAGTGGCAGATACACCGTTGACGTACACAATATTCTGAATATTCTTATCTTTTTGATGAAACCCTAGGGTACAGAATCTCCATAAACAAATATTGCCCCCAATATAAATCCTCAAACATCTCAACCGTCTCCCTTAAGGTTTCATGGATTATAATTAACAGCAATTAAGTAAGAAATATGAAATTGCTTTATGTTTAAAGTGAAGTCCTCTCTATGATCAAGCACCATCACATGTTTACCATTAAGACTACCTAAGGAAGTAAAAATGGAAAACTTGGCAATGAAATGATCCACCTACAACCTGGGGGGAAGCTGATACCAACAGTAAGATCACCGGTTAGTCTAATATATTAAGCTGGTTGCCTATGAGCATACCATAAGCCCGTACTAGTTAAGCAACTCCATGGAATCACATTTCAAGAGACAAGAGAAATGTTTAACTGTCAGAGTGAACTGTTTCTCTTTTTGATGACATAAGATTATAATTAATTGTTTCCAAAGTGTATGACATAAAACGATAACAAACTGGAGAAAATATCAAAAATTTAGAATAAACCACAAAAGATTCTTTGTCTGGAACATGAAATCAGATTTTAAAAAATCGCTTAGAAAAGATCACCTGAGGAAGATACATCTGCAGGAAGAACCAGATGCAGAGAATGATCAACAGAAACTGAAACCAGGCTAATACTATGGACATACTGAAATATTCCTCGTGAACTATCTAATAGCTGACCCCCCGAGAGTGTTTTCTTAGCACCAGGCTGTCCCAAGCTATTTTTCATATAACTCGATGATTTTGCACGAGGACTGTACATAGAAGGGCTAGGAGAAGATAATCTCTCCTGTATCAGCCCCACATCTTGCTGCTGCAGAGAGGCTCCGTTGCTGGTTGAGAAAACTCCTGGTGCTGCTCTGCGTAGTTGCAGGGGCCACTTCTTCACTTCATTTCCCCCAACTGTATTAATA
This sequence comes from Alisma plantago-aquatica, assembly GCA_963693085.1. Classification (NCBI taxonomy): domain Eukaryota; kingdom Viridiplantae; phylum Streptophyta; class Magnoliopsida; order Alismatales; family Alismataceae; genus Alisma; species Alisma plantago-aquatica. The sequence goes on along the minus strand of OY856411.1, from coordinate 74,076,106 downwards.
GCTTTCTGCCATTCTGTTCAAGGAAGGAGTGAGAAGAAAATTTCGCTAATGGTAAATGCTTGTAAATAAGCAACGTAATCTAGGTAGCTTGCACTTCAACACCCTTCAGTATCATATATCCAGTAGTCGGTTAGTAGACTCTTGACAATCTCGAACAGTTATTTCACCAATTCCAGAAAAATCCACTAAGATGCAATGAGAAATTGACATGGCAAGCAGAGAATTTGAATGCAAATGAAAAATAACATTATGGTACTTTTAGAAACCTAGACACACACTAGATGCATTACAAGGATCGAAGTTAGTTAACTTGTATTCGGTTTCACTTTATCTAGCTAAAATACTGCAGTATAGAAACAAAACATTTGATAACTAGATTAAATGGTCAAATATTATCATTGTAAAGAACCAGTGGCAGCAACAAATGTTCAAAAAAATCTGAACAGAACAAAAAAGTAAACACATTTCAGTCCCAATTTTGATGAAAAGAGAAATGCCGAAAAAAATTCAGAGGCCTCCAATTATTTTCAAGATAGTTTTTCCACAGAGAACCACAAGGAGCAAATTAACAGACTGTCTGGACGAAATAGTAAGAATACTCTCCTTAAACAGCTCCTGATATGGCCAAAAAAATCAGAGAAGTAAAATGATATCATGGATCCATAATCGCATGACATGCCAATAGGACAGATTACCTTGGCATTCAAGCTCAAAGAAGCATCCAATTCGTGTGATGACGATATCTCTAAACCGTGTACTAATAGAATCACTAGGAATTGATGACAGTATCAGGCAGCCTTGATTCAAAATTTGCACAAAAAGACATTGCAGCAATTTTGTATCTTGCTGAGTACTGATTCCACCAAAGGGGAAAATTTGGCTGTCAAGCAGTTCACCCCTTGAATCTGTCCAGATACAAATTAGCCAGCGCCAATCTTCTGTCCACCCATAACAGCAGTGTATGCTAGGGACACGACGTTCATGTTCAGAACCATCAAGCAGAGGGCTCGAGCCCATATCCATAACCCCTCCAGAAACTGAATTTTGAAGATATGCATTGTTATCATCTATCACGCATCTGGAGTTTGGATATTCTGATGTTGCACTATAAGAGCTGATTGCAGACATGAGAGATTCTGCAGAAGCAGGTTCAGCCAAAATAAAAAGGGGCTCGAATGAATACTTTAGATCATCAGGTGAAAATAAGTCCATTGATCTGATTGAGTCACAATTTAACCCGCCAGTCCTCACTGTTTGCCATGAATTGTCCCAAGCTCCAGATCTTATACTAGATTCAACTTCAGCCTCTCTCGTCATGTTTGAAGCAGAGATTCTAGAACCCAGAGAATCTTTCCAGATACTGGCAGTGGGAGAGCTGATGGGTATTAAAGCAGTCTGGGATCTTCCGGATGAAGATTGATTAGTGTAGCCACTGATGGCAGATTGCGGGACTCGCCTCGCCTTATTGTACAATGTGAAAGCAAATTCTTTCAGAATGGCAAGATCATAACTTGGCCTACAATTTCTGAGCAGCGTTTCCAAACTAACAATTTGCAGAACCACCTTCGGAATGCTGAACCCTGATAGCATCGGTACATTTGATGCAATTGCATCATCTGTACCCAAGCTAAGAGCTTTTGCGACCTGGGAGTTCAACAAACTTCTTCGCTCTCTGTCTGAAGAATAGCTCATGGAACCAATGACAGCAGAAGCTTGTACCACAGTTTGAAGGACTGCAGTAGGGTCCGGAAATGGGCATACCACATATATTATCTGGAGAGAGAAAAATTTGATGAAGAGATGATCTAAAAGTAGGAATACCAATAAGAATTTTAATAAAGTTTGAATGACAAGTATGATATTATAAACAGTTTCAATGTCATTAGACTTTGTGAAAAATTTGACATTTAGTGGATAATTTAACATTAAGGAGTAGAGTTTAACAAATAGAATTATAATAGAGAAGGTTTTAAAAAGCGCGAAACGGGAAGCGAACGGACAAGACCTTGTAGCCGATCAATCGCCAGGCGGGCGATTAAGCTGGCGCTTTTTTAAAAAGCGGATGCTTAATTTTTCTAATATTTTTAACAGTTTATACACATAATATACATAAATAATATTATGATTTTTGAATGTTTTACATAATTAAACCTATGCATGCCTTTAAAATTAATACTAAGAACATGTTAAATCAGTAGCTAACTATATATTCATATTCATTTAATATAGAATGAATATTAAATCAGTAGCTAACTATATATTCATATTCATTTTATATAAACACATAAGTATACACTCATATATTAAATCAGTAGCTAAGAACATATTAAATCAGCAGCTAACTATATATTCATATTCAATTAATATAGAATGAATATTAAATCAGTGGCTACGAACATAAAAAATCAGCAGCTAACTATATATTCATATTCATATAATATAAACATATATGTATACACTCATATAAATATCAACTACATTTCTGACATTAATGTTACTGTACAAAATATCAGACTTGGAAAAAAAAAGCGGGAAAAAAGCGGCCAAAGCAGATTAAAAGCGGCCGATTAACTCAAATCCGCTCAATGCTTGGGAGTGCATTTTAATCGACAGAGACCTTGTGCCACTTAAGCGGCCAGCGGCCGCCTAGCACGCATTTTAAAAGACTGATGATAGATGAGTGAGCAAGTCTATGTGTGTGCATTTTAGCCACAGATTTGTGTGTGTGGCATGCAAGTGTGAGTGGGTGGGTGGATAGGTGGGTGTCTGTGGAGCCAATGACAATAAATTTGTGAACAGCAACATTTAGTGGAATATAAAATGGCAAGAAAGTGTACTTCAAAGTTGTATGTGCCATGTGTGCATTAGCAAGGTTGTATTTATGTACATCTGTGCACATTAACTTGGCATGTCAGACTTATTATTTGTACACACACACCATGAATTAAACTATATTTGTCCATGTCCATAGAAATGCTTGCATACACTCGGGAAATGCAGAAAGAAGTGCAGTGTGGCAAGTTGAGCAAGGCACTTAGTAAATCATTTCAAAGTGTGAAGGGAAACCAATACACACCTTTGACTAGGGCAACAAAAGGTCTTCCTCCTCAAATACCATCTCCTCAGCCATAACACCGAAGGTCCAAAACTATAACCTGACTCAACCAAATTACCTCACAAATTAAGTGACCTAATGCCGATTCAATTTGAAGCTAACACAACTCGAACTTATAGCACCCACCCCAATATATGGTATCAAGGAGTTGCCCCGCTAATGGTATCAAGCACTTGTCCTACATCGGCCTACAAAACTAAATTAAAAAACCCATATCTTAGATTGATTCAATCAAACAGTAATGTAATTCAATTTAAGCCCTAAAATTGCCAATTGAACACTAAATAGTTAGGGCAACCGAAACCCTGATTTGACTACTCAGAACTCTAATTGCCTAACCGCGAACTAAGATTGACTCATGACCCACAGCCATGGAATAAAATTTCGACCAAATTGCGAAATTTGGCTCGAAAATTCCTTTTTTAGCAATCGGACACCGATGATCGGACATGCAAAACGCACAAACACGGAGAATGAGACCTAATTTTGTGAAATTTGACCCTAGGTGCGAAATGTTTCTAAACAAGGTGAAATTTTGCAGCAAAAAGCCCATATGGGCCGTAATTTTGCAAAATGGCACAGAAACACAACTTAATTTAAGAAAATTGTTCCCAAGACTGCTAATGCTACATCTTGCGTATTTTGGCATTTTTGAATTTCTTGCTTCTAGCGGCTATTTTTCTTAATTCTGAGGTATGTTTTCCCTATCCCTAGACCATCTATACATTACCTTCATTAATTTCTACACTCTTCTACAATGATATGGAAAAATACTCTAAAAAATGAAGTTCTCACTTGGATATATGTATAAATGTCCTGTGTAACCTAGTTATATGTTAACACTAGACTTATACAAGTTGTAATTCGTAAGTTCGTAACTTGTAACTGTAAGTAATAAATTCTAAGCTGTAAAGGACTCGCAGGCAGATACAGAACTCCAAGATCCAATATAGATGAAACTCCATCGTGTATATGTGAAGTTACCAACAAAAATTATCTTCATTTTCTATCTTAGTAAAGTTTCCATCATAGTAGCAAAGTCACATTCCAGAGAGCAGTGTTCAAAAACCTGGTTCATGCGGTCGCATATGCGTATGTGGCCCTCAACCGCTCCGCATATAACTACGTAGTTCTATTTTAGGGCCTGGACTAAAGATGTGGCCCACAGTCCGCATATGTAAATGCTTAGGCCCGCATTTCATTTGATGACTTGACTAAAAAAGCCAGTGTTTTAAAAAGCAGCCAGAGCGCCCGCTCAAGCGACAGCAAGGCCTGGCCGCTCCAAACAACACTCGAGCGGCTGCTCAAGCGGATTGACATTAAGTGGTCGCTTAGAGCCTGCTTCACCCACTCAAGCGCCCGCCTGAAGGTCAGTTTTGAGCGGCCGCTTGGACCCGCTTTTGGTCTGGGCGGCCAAAGTCAGGCCCAATTCAAATTTTTTTTTTTGCCTTTTCTCATTTTTTTTATTGTTGCTATACTCTATAACACTATACTAGTATATTAGTATATTACATTGCTGTTGTAGCATAATCAATACATTTTTGTTGTACATATACTGTATGATAGATGATTCAATAATAATACATTAGTATGTTACATGTTCATTGCATATTGTATTTTTCTACCTAATGAATATTAGTATAGTTTAATACATTATACATAATTTATTTGTGTTTTTTTTTTCTTTTGCTCATTTGCTGCCATTGTTGCTATACTCTATTTCGTTTTTAAATAATTATTTTCTGACATCAGTATGTTTAATAATATTGGTATATTAGTACATTACATTACTTCTGTAGCATAATTGACATGTTTTTGTTGTACATATATTGCATGATAAATGATCCTATAATACATAACATACATTAGTACATTATATGTTAATTGCATAATGTATTTTTTTACCTAATGTATATTAACATATTTTGATACATTATACATAAACTATTCGTGTGTTTTATTATGTTGTGTAAGGTGTTCAGATATATTTTAATGTTCCCTATAATATGTTATTGATATATAAATATGTGTATTCTCTATAAAATTATATATAACTTCAGCACCCGCTTTTTCAAAAAGTGCCCGCTTGAGCGTCCTCCTGGCCCGCTTGAGCGTCCTCCTGGCACTCAAGCGGCCATAAGGTGTCGTCCGCACGCCTCTCGCTTTCCGCTTTTTAAAACATTGCAAAAAATTAAATTAAACCTCAAATAAAATCAACCAAATTAAATGAAAATTCTTCTATATGGCTAGTTTTAGATCAGAAATTGAATTTTTGCTACCTCGTAAATAATTCTGATTTAAATGTGTGGTGCACACTATATTATAACATTTTCCCTCAAATTATCAATGCTTCATTATCCTCTTTCCTTTGCTCTTTTTTTCCTTCTATGTTGCTCTAAGATTAGAACTTGTTGCACTTACAACAGTTCTTATTTTGTCTTGTATAAAAGGGCAATCTATTGCATATTTCTCTTGGATATGATATTTTCTTTTACAAAGCATCAAATTTGTGTGCTGCTTAGGGAGTAATTTCTTTTCCCTACGACTTTTTCTTCTCTATTTATTACTGACTTGACTTTTTCTTATTAATTTGATGTTTTGATTTAGTTTTTGATTCTTTTTCTATTTTTACTTTGAACTACCATTTGTTGTGTTACTGTGGTTATTCCTATTATGTTCATTCGATAAATTTAGGGTCTATTTCTGCTATGAACTGCATGTGTCAGTGTGTTACCTTACTTATTTATTCTAGTACATTACATAAACACAAGGTTTTGTTGATTGATTTTTCTTCTTGATGATTGGAAAATATGTGTTTCTCCTTCAATAATGTAATGATCTATTGGTACATTTTGGCTATTAGGTTGCGCAACTAGATAGTATAAAATATATAATTATGATTTTATTTTTTTAATTAAATATATGTAGAAAATATATAGTTTATTTAACCAAAATTAAAAAACGCATATGCTACCGCATTCCTCTTATACTCTATGTGGCACCCTGTCCAAACACATACCGCTTAACATATTTCAGAACATTGCCAAAGAGTGATGGGTCACAGCAGTGGTAGTAGTCAACGTGCGTAGGGCATGCAGATAGTGAAAAACCTATAGCAACAAATAAAATGCGCTAAGAATAGCACATGTAGCAAGAATGACGTCTCTAGACAGAAAACTAATAGCAAAAGTGCAGATCGAGTAACATCCAATGAATATAAAGCACATGTGAAGTAGATAACTCCATAGTAACAGTCATATTTGTCAAGGCGTCTAGGCGGTTGGTTTAAGTCAAGGGGCGTCTAGCCCACCTAGGTTTTTCTGGGCGTTTTGTTCTTGCTTTTTTTTCAAAATTATATTAAAATGTTAGCACACATTGATACAATATGTCCTAATGTAATTATTTATTCCTTAAATGTTATTATAAGTTAAATTTGAATTGATAACTATAAGAGAATCAGGGGCAAGAAAATTAGTAGGAAGAAAAAGGAACAACAATAAGAGGAAGACAAGTAGGTATTGAAGAGAGAAAACAGGATAAAAAGAAACATACAAAGGGTAAGAGTTGTGTAGGAAGAAGTCAAAATAAGACAAACACAAGGGCAGTAAAAGGAGATTGAAAGAGGAAGAATTCAAAAAACCAAAATAAAAACAGCAGTAGCAAGTGCTGAAATAGAAAATATAGAGGAAGAACTAGGAAGCACGGATACGGATACGTATCCGATACGGGTACGGGTACGGGTACGGGGATACAGCAATTTTCAAAAATATAGGATACGGGTACGTCATGGATACGGCAATTTTTTAATATTTATTTTAATATTTTTAAAAATAACCAATATATTTATTTTAAAAACAGATGAAGACAATTAAATTTCATTTAAAAATCACAATATTTCTAAAGAAAATGAAAACCGATACCATAATATCAAACAATGATTTAAAATGGGGTCTTTCATTCATATTAATGTGAGACAGAAGTTACAAAAAGACATGATAATATCATATTCTAAACCTTTCACATTTCATGTATAATGTAATGTTGTGTTGTAAAGTGAGTTGTGTCATCTGTGATACCAAACTATCTTCTGTCATGTATGGCTAGCTACTATGAAGCACGGATATAGATATAGAAATGGATACAGATACGCGTACGGTACGGGGATACTACAATTTTTGAATATAAGATACGGGTACAACATGGATACAACAGTTTTTCTAATGTTTATTTTAAAAGTTTAATAGAAAATACAAATTTCATTCTCAAATCACAAAACAATAGGGGGTGCCTAGAGTTGGAAGTCACATGGTTTTGGGATTTTGAGGGATCACACGATTGGGGTGCTCTCTTGGCTGCTAAATGGGTTGGTTGTATCCTGGCTGCATTGAGGTCATATCGTGCTAATAAAAAAAAGAATACGACTTAAGAAGTATTTCGTATGTATTAGAGAGTATCTAGGGATTATTAGTATCAGATAGGCATTCAGTATTGGTAGGACACCTATTTTGGAGTATCGGTGCTTGGAAGTTCTTTAAAAAGTGAAATCCCAAAAAACAGAGGAGGTACAAACAATAAAGAGAAAAAAGAAGATTGACATTTAGCAAGAGGGATGGTGACTAACATTGAACTACTTCAAGGAAGCAACTGTGACAACCTTGCTGCTAGCTACTACTTAGCAGAAAGGGTTGAAACATGAGCTGGTGTCAAACGCTAATCAAACAATGTCATGCCCAGATTTGTTTCTAGTTTTTACCGACTGGATACAGCCTGGATATGCATGGATACGGATTAGGAGTATCCGATACGTATCCAGGAGTATCCACAGAGTATTGGTATCCAATACGTATCTGATACGGGTACGGCATCTGTTTTGGAGTATCCGTGCTTCATAGGTTCCCACTTATACGAGGATTGCGACAAAATAGGGTGGTGGCTATTCTGCTGCTCTTCTACCTCAAATTTCAATGTTTACTCCATCGGCATGAGCACCTCCTGCTCCACTCCGAGTCCCTGATTTCCAAGGCCTAGAACTACCGACCAAGAAAAAAGTGTTGGGAGTTTTATCCAAAGATTAGCATGATGCAAAATGTTAATGACGAAGTATATAAATAGCACATTACGTCATATAATCAAGCCTATAAAAATTACATATATAGAAATAATGTGTTATTTACTTATTCTGCTGTGTTTTTTCTCCTACTGCTTTATTGTATTAGTCCCATATTGCTCGCTTGTATATGTGTCTCAACTCTCTGTAGCTATATAAGAGAGTACCATGTAAACCTTTTTACTCACTGAATAAGCAATTCCATTTCCATCTATATGGTATCAAGAGAACGATCCTTTGTTCCCCGCCCACCCAGTCTCCCATGACGTAAGACCTTCCCCCCTGCCGCCACCCCTCGCGCCGCCCGACCACCCCCCCTCGCCGTCGTCGCCCTCCCTTCATGCCCTCTCTCTCTCCCGTCGCCAACCCTCTTCCCCCTTCCCCCCGCCGCCACCCCTCTTCCACCACCACCGTCCGCCGCCTCTACCAGCCGCCGCCTACCGCCGCCTTACCCGCAGCCACCACCTCCCGCCACCGCTCCCCTTCCTGCCCCCGCCACCACCGACCCGCCCCCCCCCACCGCCTCCCCTTCCTACCGCCTCCACCCTCCTCGCCTCTCTTCCTCCGCTCCGGCTGCCACTGGTTTTACCTCTATTATCCGTCTACGTCCGAGTGCTCTTCGGATCTACGTTCGGACATCCGTTGGCCGGCTAAGTTGAGAGTCTTTTCATCTCACTGTCTTCTCTGTCTGCGCTTCATGACAAAACATTGAGTTATCCTCATGACGGCGTAGGTTTCTCTATGCATATTTTGCCCTATACGGGTTTTCTGATCTGACTCGTCAGATCCCTGCTGTTGTTCTCTGTCCCTTTGTGTGTCACCACGGTGAAGTTTGATGGCGGCTCCAACTATTATCTCTGGTCAGCGTCCTTTGTTCTATATGTCAAAGCACAAGGTCGGTATCACCATCTTATGACTGAGCCTCCTGCTGCTCCTGCTGCTGATTCAGATGACAAAACCAGACAAAGCTATGCGCAATGGTCCAAGGATGATTCCGGCGTCATGTCTTGGATCCTCAAAAGTACTGAACCTTGGATTAGCCAATCTCTACTCTGCCTTCATGATGCTAAGGCTATGTGGGATCAACTGTCCCATGTCTATTCTCATCCATGGTTGTATAGGCGGCTAGGCGTCCAGGCGTTCCAGGGGGGCGCCCAGGCGTTTTGATAGATTTTTTATTTTATCAAATATATGTAAAATTTATAAAAAAAATACCAGCCTTACACATATAAATATACATGATAAATATGCAATCATGTGCTACCAAATTACCAATAGTGGAAGAATAATTCATTTTTACTTGTTGTAGTTCATAAATATTTGCTAAATCAGTTCATATTTGCTAAATCAGTTCATAAATATCTGCTAAATCAGTTCATATTTGCTAAATCAGTTCATAAATATTTGCTAAATCAGTTCATAAATATTTTCCTAAATCAGTTCATAAATATTTGCTAAATCAGTTCATATTTGCTAATTTTGTAGATGATTAAATATAACTCGATCCCTTATGCAACCCAAGAGATAAATACATACAAATCAGTTAAATAATACATATAAATCAGTTCATCTATAAATATAAATTGGTACATGATTAAGAAATTATTAAATCAGTAAATAAGGATATACCAATCCCTAAAATTGTTAATGATTAAAATTTTTCTAATTCAGTATATAAGGACATAATAATTCATTTTTACTTGTTGTAGTTCTAACTTCTAACTATTAAGCATTTGAAATGATTTTACATGGTGTCTCGCACTACTTACTGCTCTAATGTTTTGTAACTTGATAGGTGTCAATATTGGCAGGAACATTTTGGATGACAAAAAGACAATCACAAAAAAGCATGGCTTTGTTCAACTAACCTTAGGCGAAGGACAATGAAATATACGAACTGAATAGGCAGTTAAAATGTTTGTATTACTGTTGTAACCAATGTGGTACTCTGGTTGGGAGAGCAGGCTGCCAGCAGGAAGAAAGAAGTTTGGAACAGAGTAGTTATTAGGAAAAAATCTAAGAAAGAAATTATTTTATAAGAAATACAACAAATTCTTAATGGGCCAAATTTAATGGGCCTGCCGCCTGGGCGGGTCGCCCGGTCCGCCCGATCCGCCTAGTCCGCCTAGAAACCCCAACAGACCTGGGCGCCTGCATTTTTTAGACCCTCGGACCGCCCGACCCGCCTGGGCGGCCGCCCGTACAACTCAGTTCTCATTAGGAGAATTCAAAGCGTCTTTGAAATTTTCAAAACTTTGGCGAAAAAGGAGTTCTCTACTGACACTTCCATTGATGACTTCTACAATCAATGCTCGGCTTTGTGGAATGAGTTTGAACTCTACCACCCCTTGACGGCGGACATCAAAATTGTGCAAAAGCAACGTAACAAATTGCAACTGGTGCAGTTTTTGGCTGCACTTCCTGCCTCCTTTTCTGGTGTAGTTGACCAGATACTGTCAAGTGATCCGCTGCCAACCCTTTGGGATGTTCTCAAACGAGTCCAACGTCTGCCGTCCATGACTCCTACTCCTGTTGTTGAGCATCCTGCACTTATTGCTCGCTCTGCTGATTCTGGCCGTGGTCGTGGTCGCGGTCGTGGCCGTGGCGGCCGCCCTCCTCCCTCGGGAGGTCGCGGCTCATCTACCCCTGGACGCGGTGCTTCTCCCGGCCCTCGCTACTGCAACTGGTGTGGCCGGGACAATCATACTGAAGATCGTTGTTGGATTAACCAGGCTGCTACAGAAACTGTTGCCGACTCTACCCATGGCACACCTGCTGCTCCAGCTAACAGACTAATTACGTTCGGAGTTCGAGAAGATGTTCCAGGAACGTCTCGCACAGATGCCATCCTCGTCTACACCAGGACCCTCTTCCATGCTTGCCTCTTCATCATCTGGTAACAAACAGTGGTGCATTGACTCAGGTGCATCCACTCATATAGCTGGTGATCTTCATCTTTTTTCGAGTCTCAATAAAACTACTCCTATATCATCTGTTAGTGTTGCAAATGGATCCAAAACTGTTGTTCATGGCACTGGGACGGTTCCGCTTTCACAAAAATTGCACTTGACTTCTGTTTTATATATTCTAAAGTTTCCTGTTAATTTATTATCCGTCAGTAAGATGATTAAACAACTCAAGTGCTCTATTAAATTTGATCCTTCTGGTTGTATTTTGAAGGATCTCCGCACGAAGACGAGGATTGGTTCGGGCCGTGAAGGACCTGATGGGTTGTATTATCTGGATGGACCTCCTACTACTGCGGCTATGCTATCTACTTCAGTGACGGGATTACAGTGGCATTTTCGCCTAGGCCATCTATCTGTTGTCAAATTAAAGCATTTATTTCCTACTTTATCTGAGAATAATTTTTCTTGTGAAACTTGTGTTTTGGGTAAACAAGCTCGGTCTGTTTTTCCTGCTATGAAAGTTATTGCTTCTAAAGAAATTTTTGACCTGGTTCATGCTGATATTTGGGGACCGTGCTCTGTATCCAGTCACTCGGGTGTGAAATATTTTATGACCTTTATTGATGATTATTCTCGCACCACATGGTTGTTTTTGCTTAAAGGTCAGGATATTGTGTTAGATACTATTCGCACCTTCTTTGCTGAAATTCACACTCAATTTAATCGACCTATTAAAAATTTTCGTACTGATAATGCACTGGAATTCATGCAACAATCTGTTAAATCTTTTTGTGCTGCCTGAGGAACCATACATCAGACCACTTGCCCTTACACTCCTCAACAAAATGGCGTCGTTGAACGAAAAAATTGTCACCTTCTTGAGGTTGCTCGCACCCTTCTCATACACTACCAAGTACCCCATCACTTCTGGCCTGAAGCTGTCTCTACGACATGCTATCTTATCAATCGCATGCTTCTTCTGTTTTGAAAAATCAGGTCCCGTACGCCATTTTGTTTCCAGATAAACCCTTATTTTCTCAGCCTCCTCGCATTTTTTAGAGTACTTGTTTTGTAAAACATCTTCGTCCTGGCCTCAACAAACTTGATGCTCGCTCAATCAAATGTGTTTCTGGGATATTCCCGTACTCATAAAAGCTACCGTTGTTTTGATCCTATTAAAAAACAGTGGTTTGTTAGTGCGGATGTGACCTTTTTTGAGCATATGCCTTACAATTCTACTGATGGTGAAAAATTGTCGGCTGATATTATGGCTACCACATTGTTACCATTAGTTGTTGAGGAATTACCAGCTCCTGATGTGCCTCAAGAACGCCCATTGCAAGTCTATCGACGCCGGTCAAAGAACATCAATGCTTCTGAAGCCCTGGCCGAACCAAATCCTGCGTCTGCGATTGATCCACCATCCACTGAGGTATTTTCTGACCTAGATCTTCCTATCAGTTTAAGGAAAGGTGTTCGCTCATGTACTCAACATCCTATCAGTAATTTTTGTTCATTTGACAATCTCTGTGGTAGCTTTGCTTGTTTCACTTCTGTTTTGTCTGTTGTGACAATTCCTAAATCAGCCGAAGAGGCACTTCGCCATCCTGTCTGGAAAAATGCTATGGAGCAGGAAATGCATGCACTTTGTGATCAACAGACATGGGATCTGGTTGATCGTCCCTCTTCATGCCATATTGTTGGATGCCGCGGGATTTTTACTATTAAATATCGACCAGATGGTACCATTGAACGCCTGAAAGCCCGATTGGTTGCGAAAGGATACACTCAAACATATGGAGTTGATTATTTTGAAACTTTTTCTCCAGTCGCACGCTTAAATTTTGTTTGTATTATGATATCTATTGCTGTGAATAAAGATTGGCCTCTGTTTCAACTTGATGTCAAAAACACTTTTCTATATGGGGATCTACATGAGGAGGTCTACATGGAGCAACCTCCGGGATTTGTTGCTCAGGGGGAGTCTGCTTCTAAAATCTGTAAACTAAGAAAGGCAATCTATGGTCTGAAACAAAGCCCACGTGCATGGTTTGACAAGCTCAGTCAGATCTTAATTACCTTTGGCTTTCAGTGTTCACAATCTGATCATTCTGTATTTATTCATAAAACTGCAGCAGGGCTGGTCATCCTTATTGTGTATGTTGATGATATTGTCTTATCTGGCAGTGACAGTGCAGGGATACAGGCAACCAAAGAGTATTTAGCACAGCACTTCATCACCAAAGATATAGGGAAACTACGATATTTTCTAGGCATTGAAGTTGCTAGATCTTCTGCAGGACTATGCCTGTCACAGAGGAAATATGTTCTTGATCTTTTACAAGAAACAGGCATGCTGGGTTGCAAGCCAGCCAACACTCCTGTGGATCCCAATATGGATTAGGATAATGATACTTCTCCTTATGTTGATCATCTACAGTTCAGGAGACTGGTTGGCAAACTTATCTATTTGACTGTTACTAGAGCTGACTTGGCTGCTGTTGTAGGATTCATAAGTCGGTATCTTGATAAACCTCGGCAATGCCACTGGGATGCTATTTGTCACATCTTACGATATCTCAAAAGCTCTCCAGGGAAAGGTCTTCTGTACAAAAAAGCATGGTCATTGCAATTTATCTGGATTCTCTGATTCTGACTATGCAGGAAGTCGATCTGACAGGAAATCTACATCTGGATATTGCACATTTGTGGGAGGAAATATGGTTACATGGCGCAGCAAAAAGCAAACAGTTGTTGCCCGATCTAGTGCAGAAGCATAATATAGAGCCATGGCTCATACTGCATGTGAGCTCTTGTGGGTCTGTGGTCTTCTGAATGAGTTTGATATCACCTCTTCTAGCCCCATTCCTATGTTCTGCGACAATAAGGCTTCCATTTTCATTGCGAGCAACCCCACCTTTCATGAAAGAACAAAACATATTGAGGTTAATTGCCACTTCGTTAGGGAGAAAGTTCTGTCTGGACATATCTGCACTCCATATCTCAGCACTGAGAAGCAGCTTGCAGACATCTTCACCAAAGTTCTACCTAAAGCTCGCTTCCAAACTCAGATTGACAAGTTGGGCTTATTCGACATCTACGCTCCAGCTTGAGGGGGAGTATAGAAATACTGTGTTATTTACTTATTCTGCTGTGTTTTTTCTCCTACTGCTTTATTGTATTAGTCCCATATTGCTCGCTTGTATATGTGTCTCAACTCTCTGTAGCTATATAAGAGAGTACCTTGTAAACCTTTTTACTCACTGAATAAGCAATTCCATTTCTATCTATAACATATGTAGAGAATAAAACGTGAAGCACATCAATCATCCCTCGCGTATGAACCAGCATGACACTTCAACATATAGTTGATGTAAATAACTTTATTTTATTTCCTTATATCATGAAATTTTATGAATCAAGCATATGACTTATTAGTACAGTTCTATCTATAAATAACTTCACAAACAAAGGACCCGCTACTCATACATCTAATATATATGATAGTATGGCATAAATAAGTGCATTTACGCTAGTCTAGATGATAGTTGTCCAATTTAATGACTTAACTCAGTTCATTTTTGCATCTATTGCATGCAATGTTCAAAATTTCGACGAAATGGTCGAAATTTCGACCGAAATTTCTGTTTCCATGGCAATCAGACATCGAAATTGACTGACGAAACTCTCGAAACAGGCAGATCATCGATTTGTTTTCTACTTTTTCATGTACTATGTACTACCTAGAGCATATTTTTTTGTACAGTTTTGTGTATTTAAGTCTATATATTGTGCTTGCAAACTATAATGACTTAATTCATTGAATTCACCATTGAAAATTAACATAAAAAATCCCCATCGAAATAGTTTAGGGTCATTCACTAAAAAATGACAAGACCCCACCCCCCACACAACCAATATGAAATATTATTACATATTTGAGTAAATCTACACTAGTAGATCATTCTGGTAAAATTTCATAAATTAATTCGTTTATTTTGCCGTCAAAATGTCAGGAACACATTTATCGAAATTTCTGTCAAAATTTGTCGAAACTTCTGTTTCTGTGGCCACCGAAACGGCATCGAAATCGGACATTTTCTTCCTTGATTGCATGTCACAACAATACCAATTTCTGGTGCATACTTTGATCCTAGCTCTTTCATGTGTATTTAAGAAATAATAAGAAAAGGATAAATAACATTCCAATGATCTATATAAAAGGACACCAAAAAAATAGCAGAACAGAACCATGGAATCAGATAAATGTGCATTCAATGATTTAGAGAACTCCGCCACTTTAATGATTATATATTTATCACACATGCCCTTGAAACTACCACTTCATTTTACAAGGTTTCAAAGTAAACCTATACAACTGAGAGAGCTGTAAAAATCTTCTGCACCTGCCAACTTGTAAGTGTAAGAAAAAATAAGATGCCAGAATTATTTTAACTGGAAGGCATCAAGTAATCTTCAGAATAATCAAAAATGAGACGTCATATTTTTTGGAGAGTAAAACACCATACCGTGCAAGGCAAGTTGCTTCCTTCCTTCTGATTTGTAGAAGACACTGAATTAAATGTCAGTGATTTCAGAGATCTGGATAAAGCCTGAAGAAAGCTGCTTAGATCCCAACCTTTAGAAATTAGATCAAGATAATTGCTCAAGGATCCTAAAAACATATCAGATGATCCTGTCTTGAGGGATTGGGGACAATCAACAAGAACAAGCCCAGAGGAACTAGCCTTGTCAGGACCAACATCTGACTGACTACTGTTAGGATGGGCTGAGTGGGAACCTAGTTTACAAGCTTCATAAACTGGATGAAATATACATTAAGTCAGTAATATATAAACAAATTTTATTTGTTGAAAAAAAGTAATTGTTTCTTAGTGTTAAAGAATGCAACTAAAATAGATGATATGGTGTGAGAGAATACAATAGTACTCAAGGTGACGGTTGTACAATTTGTTTTCACTGTCTTGGTAAGAATTCAGCAAACTATGAACTTCAATCTGTGTTCACTTTGTATAGAAGTAGGTCTTTCTTTCTTGGTAAGAATTCAGCAGTTTTTATGGCAAAACACAAGTATGTATCACCAATGATAAAACGCATTTTTCTAAATGATAATTACCATATTTTTCATGAAATGACTGTCTTTGTCCACATCTAGTTCACATCCTACAGTTTTACCTCAACTAAATTGAAGCTTTTACATTCCATATGGTATTTTTCTTCTCATTTCCATGCATGTAATCAAATGTTCGATAGCAGTCTAGCATTCAAAATATAAAATTGCAGACACCAAGGAGGAATCAAGTACATTTCCGACTGCCTAGGCAGCTACGAGCGAAGAAAAAAAATAATTTATTAACCACACAGCATCAATATTGTGTGGCATGAAAAGAGGGGGTTATATTAAAGACAAAGGGGTATAACAAGATCACAACTTAAAAAATTTAGAACAGCCGAATTTCATCAAATCAGAAAAGGTAATACTAATAGGACGAAACAATGACAACATTTGTGATTTATGCTTTGCAGAAACTGCTGCCATAATGGGCACGTTTGGCTTACAGGCTTTTGTTGGATTTCACGGAATGCTGCATTTATCTAATCCCAGTAAAAGGATTTCCTGATTTTCGAAGTACTGTATCATAGAATTTTACATTTGATTCAGGCAGATGAAAACTTTCCGCTTCTCAACGTAACAACTTTTGGGTTCTTATGCTCCTGCCCAAATATATGCAAAACTGCATGCACAACAGCTGCGAAATGCAACGGAGCCTACGGCTTATAGCCAATCCAGCATTTGTTCTATGGTCGAACATGTAGGGTTCTCCTAAATTTTCCAACTCCGATTAACCAAACCTAAACTTTGCACCACTGGACTTATATATGCAATCCAATACAGTACATACAGGAAACCAAACATGCCGATGTGAAGGAGGGATGTCAGAATATGGATAACCACATCCATCATCCTTGATCCGAACCATCCATTAACTCAAATATTAAAACGGATATCCCATCCATTTTGTTCGGTTGGAATGGTTATTGTGGGGCGGGTATCCATAGTGAACCAGCTACGGTTGAACCGATGTTGCACATGTGACGGGCCGCGGCATCCTATGTCTCAAACAATCTACCAACTTCTTCCTTTTCAAATACTCGCTCATCATCAGTTTCCCGCTGTGCAATCTCCATCATCTGCCTGGTTTTCATGTCCAATTCAGCTACAAGATAGTCGTAGCGTCCATGTTTAAAATGTCAATTTTGATGCCGTTTCCCATGGTCTAGAAACAGAAATGTACCAAAATTTTGATATTTCTGTTTATTTCAAAACAATATTTCGACGCAAATTTTGACGATTTCGATGACCAAATAAAGGAATTAAGTCATAAAATTTTACCATGATAATCTACATACATAAATACACCTAATTATGCAATAATATCATATGCTGGTATAGGGTGGGGGCCTCCTACATTTTTGAGTGAAAATACACAAAATTGTTTCGATCAGGATTTCTATGATGCAATGTATACATACATATATTCTTATGCAATAAAATGTTAGATCTTAGATTCTGGATTCAATTAACTCAGGGGGATACCCACATTTATTTAGGACTTTTAAGATTTTTTTTGTTAAATCAATGCAATTTTGGCTATTTGGATTGTTCATTTCGATGTCTAGTACCAGTTGAAACTGAAAATTTGCAATTTCGACCAAAATTTTAAACCATGCGTAGTCAGGAGGAGCCAGCGTGATAACTATCGGTTTCGTGGCAGCAGATCTGGTCAAAGGCGTGCACGAGGCCCGTGTACCAAGGCCCGTAGCAAAAGCGACAAGGTACCTGGGAATGAGGTAGAGACAAAACACGTCGCGAAAAAGCAAAAAACCTATGACGGCATCAACCTTCCCGGTCTTCGAGACAACAACCGTCTTGTCGCCCTCGCCATCATAGTAGAGGGTGCAGCGCTAGTGTGGCAAGCAACATTCGATCTGGTAGTTCCGCTTAGAGGAGCCCACTCTAACTTGGACCCTAGAGAGGACGGAACGTTGATGGTGCGATTAGGTAGATGTCGTGCACTTTCCTGCTGCCACCGTCGTGTTGGCCACAAGATCCGGTAGCAGCTACTTACGGAAATGGTGTCATTGAATTTGGCTATCATCTCCTTTACCTTTTTGGTGAACGTGTTACCCAGTGAAGGACTGAGTGCTGATGTTAGATGGGTTGGAAAGACAATCATGAGCATCTAAGATGAAAATTCTGCATGTCGAATTGTTGTACAACACGTCGGACGTCGCACAGCTTAGACTCCTCTACTGTCGATGGTAAGGACTTC
The DNA here is from genome assembly GCA_963693085.1 of Alisma plantago-aquatica. Taxonomy (NCBI): domain Eukaryota; kingdom Viridiplantae; phylum Streptophyta; class Magnoliopsida; order Alismatales; family Alismataceae; genus Alisma; species Alisma plantago-aquatica. Next base: position 74,057,620 of record OY856411.1, on the reverse strand, counting down.
TTCTGGTTACAGAATAGATCTGCCATCATGTATTAAATCAACCTTACGAACATATTTGTAGCGGCCTTAGCATAGTTCTGATAACCAAGTCATCTAAACCAAACAAACGGATTTTTTAATTTTAAACATACCAAATCTCCATGGATACATGGAGGCGGAGATAATTTGCGCGAATGGCAGCCATTCAGATGGATGATGATTACACTTTTTTTTTTTTGCCAAGCCTAATGCAAAGACAGTCACATTATGATGTTAGGGAAATTTCTATAATGCCCATTATTTGGGTTGCATTGGCATGTGCCTTGAATTTTGATTATATTTTAGGAACTTCTTGAATACTAATTTGGCCAAAATTACCAATACGAAAAACATAGTACAAATGATGCAAAATGTCCATTTTGTATGTCCTTTGCAATAATCCAGAAATAGAAAATCACGGAAATTTTAATAGGATATCGACATTTATTTTCGTGTGGTTTTGATATCGAACAAACGTCATTCACAAATTTTTCAGAAGACGATACACCATTCATGAGATAACAATACATATTGGATGCGGTCACCTACATCTCTAAATGAAGGAAACCTACATGTCTAAGTGAAGGAAACAGAACTATATAGACGAGGATTTTGATGCCAAATTTGATGGTGAAATGAGAGTCGCCAGCACAATCAGTGAACGGCTACTTATGTAAGGAACAATATGTTATATTGAATCAGTAGAGAGGTCCTTCGGGTAATTATGTGAGGCGGAACTTGAAGATGATAGTATATTATTACAATAAAAGTCTATTGTTCCTAGTATTTTCAATGCCAAAATGAAGGAAGTTATCCAATTTTATAAAAAGTTTATATACATTAACACACTCATTCAAGCATAATTTCATATATTGACAATGAAGGAGAAATATTGGATATGAAGGCCACTCTATGTGACTGAAGAAAAGACCATGTCCGTGAAGGACTTCAAGAGCCTATGGTGGTGCCTATAATTTAAAATTATAATACTAAAAATCCTTTGATACTCTTAATTGTTACAAGCTACAGCTAGAGGTATGTGCTAATTTATCCAAAGGGTAAACAATTGTGATTCCTTGTGTAACATTAATGGTGAGTTTGTGAAATACTTGTGTTGACTTGAGAGTTATACATTGTCCATATTTTGATAATGACTTAACCATTCCATTCCTATGTATCTAATATGTTTGTTCAAGATTGATTTCAGACTTTAGATACATGAAAAGGATCAAACTACACAAGCCCTAACTTGTTCAAGTTCAAGTCAAATGCAATGTGTGGGTTTTGGGAAATCACTCCAAATGACCTTAGATGATTTTTGTGATCACTAGTATTGATGATATTGTTGACTCAAGGTCTAAATTGACTAAACCCTTATTTTGATGATGACTAAACCATTCCACTTAATTGTGTCTAATGTCTCTACTTGAGTGATTTCAGATTAGGTATAGACACACTCCAAATGCCCTAACTTGCGCATTTCAACTTGGAAAAAAGACAAGTCAAAGTCAATACAAGTGCACGTTTTTAGAATCATGTTGTAAATCACTTGTGATGATTGTATGACTTGTAATTAAGCTTAGAAAAAATCAAGAGCACTTAGATCGAATGTTTAAGCACTCAAGAGTCATTTTCTAAAATACACATCAAGTTTTTCATCAGTGGAGTTGCAAACTCGACCGATCCTGATTGGATTTTGAAAATAACTTTTGATCGGTCAAGTTTACATTTCACAGAACTCGACCGATCCCTCTGCAGACTAAAACTGATTTAAGTGAATCGGTCGAGTTACCCCAGAATAAACTCGACCGATGGCCTAAATTAGTCTTGTCTTTTAGTGGGATCGGTCGAGTTACCTTTGTAGAAACTCGACCGATTACATTGTACGGAAAAATGCAGAAAAGTGTTTCTAGCCGTTGTAGAGTTGCAACAATCGAAAATATATCTGTTGCAAGCCATAAAACGGCTAGTTTTCATTCTTCAGTGTTCCCAAAGGCTAAGAGGCATACCCAGCTACAAATAGGACCCCTTGGGCTTCATTCCAATGTTGAGCATTCAATGCAAAACTCTATGTGAGGTTCCTATTCTATAGTTGAGTGCTTCCTACAGCCTCCTCTCTCACTAAGCTTAATCACTTACTACATTAGTAAGAGTGATTAGGAAATCTGTAAGGGGGTTATTCCTACATGTATATCTTGTGAGGCTCTCACTTCCACCACCTCCCTATCTCTCATTTCAACCATGAAGATGAAGGTTCTCTCTCTTGGCTGAGAGAGGTGAAGAATAACAAGGGAAGGAGTCTCTTAGAGAAGATCAAGGCTGAAGACTTGTTGCAAGAGTGGATAAACTCTTGGTGAAGGCAGAAGACGCCTTGCTCAAGTAGGTAAGTCCTTGGTGGAAGCTTCTCCGAGTGAAGGTGAAGGCAAAGGCTGAAGATCCATGATGAGTGGCAAAGTCCTTGAAGGCGGAAGACTTGTGCTTGAGTGAGTAAGACCTTGGTGAAGGCTGAAGACTCAAGCAAAGTGGGTAAGTCCTTGGTAAGGTGGATATCTCCTTGTGCTTGGATGGGTAAGTCCTTTGGTGGTCATGTATTGTAAGTCTTATGAATGAATATAAGAGTGCAATGGTTAAGAAATCTTAGAGGTTGACCTCTCTAGGTAGTGGACTGACTCACTTCTAGTTTGAAATATGGAACCATTCTACATAACTTGTCACTTGGTGTATGTTCAATCTCTCTCTCCTTTGCTATGCATGTTTTAGTTGCACTCAAACGTCCTATTTAGCAACCTTATCTTGTGATATATCTTGAAGGTCTAATGAATTTTGTTTAAGTGCATTCAGCTCTATTCACCCCTCTCTAGAGCATCCACCCCATCTAGGATCCAACAGATATTACTTATAACTAAGATGAGAAAAAATCAGGGACAATTCCAAGGTTTAATCATTCAAATGACAATTTAGAAATTTTGTCACAGGCTGTTTATCGGTCGAGTTGGAAACTCGACTGGTCCAGTGATGGATTTTCTGAAGATGACCCATCGGTCGAGTTGCACACTCACAAAACTCGACCGACCGACTCACTGAGCAAAACTTATTTTAGCTCATCGGTCGAGTTTCCCACAACAAACTCGACCGATAGTTTGAAATTTGACTGTCATTTAGTGGATCGGTCAACTTATTTTTATTGAAACTTCGGCCGAATGTACTGTACGGAAAACGCAGAAAAAATGATTATAACCATTGGTGAGTTGTTTTGGGCAAGAATAGATCTGTTGCAACTTGGAAAACGGCTATATTTTGACCCTAAGTGATCCCACACTCAAGAGAACACCCCCAGCTATAAATAGGACCCCTTGGAGTTCATTCCAAGTTTGCTCATTCATGTTATTCTAAGTCCTTGTTATAGTTGAGTGTGTTACAACTCCATGAACCCCTTTCTCTCTCTAGTTTACACTTCATTTCGTGATTATGAGGGAGATAGGTCAGTTGTAAGAGAGTTACTTCCTTGTGCTTGTAAAGCTCTCATTCCATTTCATCTTCCCTACCCCTTTCCTCCATAAAGCAAAGGAAAAGCAAGTTACTCCGAGTGAAGGTGGAGTTGTTGTTCTTCTTCAAGGTTGAAAAAGAGGTGAAGATCTTCTCCAGGTGAAGGAGAAGGCAAAGGTTGAAGATCCAAGAGGAGTGGGTAAACCCTTGAAGGCTGAAGACTTGTGCAAGAGTAGGTACGTCCTTGGAAGAAGGCGGAAGACTCTTGCAAAGTGGGTAAGTCATTGGTAAGGTGGAAGACTCTTGGTGTTTGGATGAGTAAGTCCTTTGATGGTCTTGTGTAGTAATTCTTATTGATAAATATATAGAGAAAAACACTTGCAAAGTCCTAGAGGTTGACCTTTCTAGGTAGTGGACTGACTCTCTCTTAGTTTGGAAAGTGGAACCACTCTAAACGACCTTGTCAAGTATTTGCCTTCATTTTCTCTCATCCTTGCTACGCTTATTAGTTAAGACTTCAAATTGCACTTAAGTTATTCATTTTGATTGATATAATTTGAAGGTCTAATCTATCTTGTGAGAAATTTTGAAGCTCTATTGACCCCCCCTTTTGGAGCCCTAGATCCAACAACTTGTAGGTTGAGGATATTTATAGCATTATGTGTACATTAAAACTCAAATATGATAGTACTTGGTAGATCTAGAGACTTAAGTTGTACTCTTGTAGATCCTTCAATTTCTATAGACCTTCTGATGTAGGACGTAGCAGGCTCTATTTTACATACTTTTGCTTTACTATTATATTTAGGGACTTAAGTGCAAACTTTTCAGCTAATGTACTTAGACGTAAATCTTTTATGCTATTTTTTATTTTAGGTTTTATTTTATACCGAATTTTGGAAAATAGGCGTTTATTTCCTTTACTTGTGGGCCAAGTCATGTAGTCTTATAAAAGCCAACCTTCGGGCCTTTGTCCAAGCAGTTGAATGCGATTTGAGAAATAGATTGTTTCGGTTTATCTTCTTTGTTCTTCTTCTCCATCATGTGTTCCACATCACCTGCAGTTTGCAAATCACCTATTTTCATATTGTTTGATTTATATACTACTGCAAGGGGGTAGAAGTGGAACAGAGATGGTAGAAATACAATAGGATTATGGCATATGTGCCTCAGATCTGAACTCGAAGGCCTTGCGAAACATATTTCCTCTTAAGTCCATACCAACAACAACAAACACAACAATCAACATATTGTGTTTCTCCAAATTAATAGGCAAATTCACTGAAATGCTCAAAATTTCTCAGTACATGCCCAGATTGTTAAAGTTTTATGAAATGTGATCAGGCGAATGGTAATGTCATATTTGCATGGGGTCATCACCGAAATCAAAAACAATCTCAATTTCGGACCAAAATTTTAACTATAAGAGTATGTAATTAAGCTCTACTCTGGCATATCGTAATAATACAAAAAAAACAATTATATGTGTGAAAGTCTTGGGCCAAAGCGGTGCCCTGTCGTAGCGGGCTAGCCTTTATTATATAGGAAGAGAATATTTACATAATAGACCCAACAAGAAATAGAAATAGTAAAGAGATACATAAATACGGAAACTATTTGTAACACTCCCCCTCAAGCTGGAGCATACACATCATGCATGCCCAGCTCGAAATTCATATACTAGAAGGCTGAAGATGAAAGTGGCTTGGTGAAGATATCTGCCACTTGTTGTCCAGTCCCAACATGAGGAGTTTGAATCTTCTTGGAGAGCACTAAATCACGGACGAAGTGGCAGTCCACTTCAATATGATTGGTCCGCTCATGAAACATTGGATTGCTAGCAATATGAATGGTTGTCTGATTATCACACATGAGAGAAATTGGTGTCTCAGCAGACACTCTCATTTCTGGAAAAATAGACATAACCCACTGTAGCTCACAACAAGCATGTGCCACAGCTTGACATTCAGCCTTTGTGCCAGATCGTGCTACCACATTATGTTTCTTGCTCCTCCAAGTCACCAAATGTGATCCAAGAAACACACAATAGCCAGAAGTAGAGCGTCTATCTCCAACATCACCTGCCCAATCAGCATCAGTGAACCCAATGAGTTTCAAGGATGTATGTGCGAGATTTTGCCTTGTAAAATAAGTAAGACCCTTCCCTGGCGATCCTCTAACATAACGAAGAATCTGGGTGACTGCCATCCAGTGTGACATCTTAGGCGCACTCATAAACTGGTTGACAACTCCCACAGCATAAGAAATATTAGGGCAAGTAACTGTCAAGTAAATCAATTTTCCTACAATCCTTCTATACTTCACTGGATTAGAAAAGTCATTGTCGTCAGACATAGACGTTTTGGTACGGTAATCCATAGGCGTGGAGACGGGTTTGCACTGTGCCATGCATATCTCTGCAAGAAGGTCAAGGACATATTTCTACTGAGAGAGGTGTGTGCCCTTCCTGGAGCGTAGAACTTCTATTCTAAGGAAATAGCAGAGATTACCCAGATCTTTTATCTGAAATTGTGTTTGCAGCCATTCCTTGAGCTGTAGAATGCCAGTAGAATCATCACCTGTAATGACAATATCATTTACAGAAACATCTAGAATAATAGTGCCACTGGAAAACTTGTACACAAATAATGAGTAACCAGTAGAAGACCGGGTGAACCCAAACTGTCTAAGTGCAACACTAAATTTATCAAACCATGCTTGTGGTGACTGTTTCAGACCATACAAGGATCTCTTCAACTTGCAAACCTTCTGACACTCCCCCTGAGCAACATACCCAGGATGTTGCTCCAGATGACAATATCATTTACAGAAACAGCTAGAATAATAGTGCCACTGGAAAACTTGTACACAAATAATGAGTAATCAGTTGAAGACCGGGTGAACCCAAACTCTCTAAGTGCAACACTAAATTTATCAAACCATGCATGTGGTGACTGTTTCAGACCATACAAGGATCTCTTCAACTTGCAAAACTTCTGACACTCCCCCTAAGCAACATACCCAGGAGGTTGCTCCATGTATACCTCCTCAAGTAGATCACCATGAAGAAAGGCATTCTTGACGTCCAACTGAAGTAGAGGTCAATCAAAATGAGTAGCAACAGAGATAAGGATGCGCACAGAATTAAGTCGAGCGACTAGAGTGAGTCTCAAAGTAGTCTACTCCATGTGTTTGAGTGTATCCCTTTGCCACCAAACAAGCCTTCAAACGATCAATAGACCCATATGGTTTCTGTTTCACAATATACACCCAGCGGCAACCGACAACTGACTTGCCAGGAGGAAGGTCCACCAAGTCCCAAGTAGAGTTCTCATGAAGGGTTGCCATCTCACTATCCATAGCCTGAATCCAACCATCATGTCGTATTGCTTCCTAATAGGAACGAGGAACAGGCGTAGAATCAAGACGAAGAGCAAACGTGCAGGCTACCAGTGACAAATGAGATAAGCAACAAACATTCGCCAGTGGGTGGCGTATAGTGTGAGGGCAAACACCTTTCCGGACTGCAATTGAGAGGTGTAAATTTGAAACAAAAGCATCAAGAGAACTCTCAGTAGGAACAGTTACCTCAGGAGTGTCTGATGATGAGGAGGCATTCTACTGGACTGATGACGCTACATCCTTTTGGTGATGTTGTGCTTGCCTGGTGTAAATCAGTGGAGTAGGTGGTGTCGTGGTGGTGATGTGGTGTGGTGGTAGTATCCGGTGTGATGGTAGTATCTAGAACAATCTCATAGCAAGGTCTCTCTCACGCTCAAAGATGTAGTCACTCTCAGGATTGTGCTCCCCCTCATGCTGGACAGAGTTACTAAAGAACGGAGTAGACTCATGAAAAGTAGCGTCAGTCGACACAAACATACGACGAAGACGAGAATAATAACACTTGTACCTCTTCGATGTGGGAGAATATCCCAAAAAGACAGTGTGAACTGTGCGAGGAGATAGCTTATTTGCACGTGGATCAAACACATGGACAAATGTAGTGCAACCGAAGACACAGAGGGGTATAGGAAATGCTTGCTCGTCTGGTCATAAAATAGAAAAGGGGATGGCCCCATGTAAGACAGAAGATGGCTGAAAATTAATCAAGAAACAAGCAGTGAGAATAGAATTGGACCAGAACTTCTTTGGCATAAACATCTGAAAAAGTAGCATACGGGCTACATCAAGTAAGCGACGATTTTTGCTCTCATCTACCCCATTTTGTTGAGGTGTATGAGGAAAAATCGTTTGGTGAATCATGACAACATAATCACAAAAACTAGAAACAACCTTTTGAACATACTCTAAGGCATTATCGGTACAAAGAATTTTTATGAGTATCAAATTGAACTTCTATCAATTTATGAAATGTTTGGATGACCAAAAAAACTTCATCTCAAGACTTAAAGTATACCCTAGTCATTCGGGAGAAATCATCAATGAAAGAAAGAAAATAACGAAAACCATTATAGCTTGGTTCTTTAACGGGACCCCAGACACCACTATGAATAAGATCAAAAGGACGTTTAGAGTGTTTGATAATGTTACCAGGAAAACAAACACGATGATGCTTGCCCAGTTGACAAGACAGACATTCAATAGACTTTACCGAAGATATGTTGGGAACAAGTTTCTAAAGGCTCTATAAGGAGGGATGTCCATAGTGACGATGTCATTGTAAGGGAGAGCAGCTGAAAATGGTAGATACGGGAGATGGAATCAGACAAGCTGGGCGACCACCTTCGAAGAAGTAAAGATCACCTTTCATAGATCCCCCATCAATCATCTTCGAACTCCTAGGACACTGTAACACAGAGAAAGAGTCTCCAAATATTACCAAGCATTTTGAAGAATCAACCAGCTTAGCAATAGACATTAAGTTAAAAGGAAAATCTAGAAAATAATGTACAGACTGTAAAGTCAAATCAGAAGAAGCTTGTACAGTCCCACATGCGTGAACTCATCTGATAGATCCATCAGCAAGTGTCACAGAGGAATGCGGGATGTACGAGATAGAAGAGAGCAGCATCGATCGTATACCTGGCATGTGCTGAGAGACCCCCGAATCCACCACCCATGTTGTTGATGGATGAGAGGCAATAAGTGAAGTTCCTTGATTTGCCTATATCTGAAATAAGATTGAGGGAGGATCTAAGAGAAGCTCGTTGAGTTGCCTGAAGAAGACGGTCATATCCCTCCTTAAAAATGGTAATATCAATGATCCTGCCAGATTCAAGAACGGTATAGATTGCATTCATCCAAAATGAATAATTTTGTGAGGTGAGCTTCACAAAGATTGATTGATCATTGTAGATAATTGTAGCAGAAGTCGTTGGCTTTGTGTCTCCCATATTGAGATTGAATCAAGAGAACTGCTAGCAAACAAGGCAAAGAACACGTTGTGTCGCGGACGTAAAATGTTGTGTCTGGGAGTTGCATGGCGTGTGAAATATTAGACATGTCGTGTGAGTTGCCAGAGATAGAAAGCAGGCTCTCCTGACAATAGTGACACGCCGTGTCAAATTCAACATACGTCGTGTCGATGGAAGATGTAGGACTGCCGAATGATTTGCACATGCCGTGTAGATTGGAGACACGCCATGTCTGATTTCGGAGGCGCAACCTTCAACAGTTGTGACGCGCCGTGTCACGAATGAGACACGCCGTTTAGTTTGCGAACAGTGTCGTCGAGACGAGACACCTGGACGGCAACGCGACGTGTCTCCTTGCGAAAACAGAAGACAAAATTGTTAACAACCTTGCACAAGTCGTGTCTTATATTAGGCACACCGTGTCTGGAGACAGAAGTGTTGACAGAACCTTTCACACGTCGTGTCTTTAATGGGACACGTCGTATGCCGAGAGGGATGTGTAAACAACAACATCTAGGACACGTCGTGTGCGGTGGCGGCAAATGTAGACCTTGACGGGAATTAGCTATGTCAACAAGGTAAAGAACTCTGGGAAGACGCACCGGAGAGAAGGATGACCCTGGGAAGACGCATCGGGGGCGTGACGGGAATTAGCACTATATCAATTGAGGATGTGAATCTGTTGCATCAACAGCCCCTAAAGACTTAGGCACTCATCCACGTACGGGGACTACATGGAGAGGAAAGAAATAGAGAAGGGAGTTGTTCCTCCTCTCTCCAGGATAGAACGAGTGGTTCTTCTCCTCTCCTTCAAGCAGCCACCATGATGGAGACAGAGGGAGACCGGCAGCAGCAACGACGGCGCCCGACGGAGGTGACGATGGTGGTGACAAGAGCGGCGCTGAGAAGAGATGTAGAGAGAGAGAGAGAGTAGGGAGGTCGGCAGCTAGGGTTACAACCCCAAAACTTGCTCTGATACCATGTGAAAGTGTTGGGCCAAAGCGATGCCCTGTCGTAGCGGGCCAGCCTTTATTATATAGGAAGAGAATATTTACATTATAGCCCCAACAAGAAACAGAAATAGTAACGAGATACATAAATACGAAAACTATTTCTAACAATTTTAAAAATTTGTACATAAGACCCAGGTACACATTAATTAAAGTCTACTCTTGCATATCGTATGAAATGATTGTTATAAACTAACATCATTAAATAATAAATACTAAAAGGTCATGAAAAGTCAATATTGTCATTTTTTTCAATTTACTTTTCAGAATTCTATTCTGTATTAAGAGCATTTATGTTAACTAGAATAAAATATTTTTTTACTTAGAACATAATAATTAGTACTTTGGATAGGTTTTATCATGGTTTGGGGCTTATTTGAGGGGGGATTAACCATAAAACACGTGTACATTGAGGTTTGAATATCATGTTCTGGACAAACGTGATTCACTTTAACGCAATACGAAGAAATACGAAAGAATATCATATATCATGCAAAAAAAATTAACAAACATTAGATTTTGTGACAGCTAATTGACAAATACTAGTTTTGTGTTCCCATATTGCAAATAGTACAAAATGTATATACAACTGCAAAACTTCATACAAAATAGGAACTATAGTTAAAAAGGCATTCATACATGCATATACAAACACGATTGAACAAAAAACAGTGGTGTTGTTTTAAAGTCTGGGTTGTTTTGCTAAAACTAAAACTGCAGCAAACCATGCCAGTTTTAAAATAAGAAACCATAAACACATGTGGTTTTGCAGTTGAAAAGGTGATAAGGTTGTCCAGACAAAAGTTTTTTTCTCTACACCATTGTCATCCCTAACTAGGAGCCTTAACTACCTGAAAAATACTAAATTTACACCTAATCAAACAGATGATCTTTACTTGATAAATACATTAGAACAATATTGATAAGTTATTATTCTTAAATGGCCCCTTGTATTATTTTTAGCCTCGGTTAGGTTTATCTCTCTCTCTCTCTCTCTCTCTCTCTCTCTCTCTCTCTCTCTATATATATATATATATATATATATATATATAAAGAGAGAGAGAGAGAGAGAGAGAGAGAGAGAGATAGGCTAGAATACACTCGAGTGTACAGATCACGTCGTATACCCCAATGGTGTTTACCTATCTAGACCATGTTTTTCCAAAATCTAATCCATTGATATTCGTAGCTACATTAATATTAGGCCACATACAAAATTTGAGCTTATTTGGATGTGTGTAAGTCACTCATCCAAGGACAAAAAAATCGACGCACAAAACTAATCTGAAATGTATGATTTTTGCCTCCTTTAGATGCACAACCTATAAATGTCCAAATAAACTGAAATTTATTATATAGTATGTTCTTAAGATATTTAAGAAGATTAATGGTTTAGATTTTTCAAAAAGTAACTGCATCTTAAAAAATGATTGAGATGTACAGTGCCTCCGGTACACTCGATTGTGCACTAACCTGACTCTCTCTAAAGAGAGAGAGAGAGAGAGACACACACATGTGAATTGTTCTGGATATCTGAAGGGATTATTCGCAAGTGGCCCCATGGCCATATTTCAACTTACGTGTATGAATTGGCTAATCATGATTAATTAATCAATTAGAATAGTAACAATCAAGCTGATTCAAAGCCATGTCCAAAGCAGGGTATCATGCTATAACAATTACAAGTTGCGAGCTGTTGTACATCAAGGTTGTTAGGGATGTAGTAGTTTCAGGCATGAACCGCATGAAACTCTATATGATAATCACAGCTCTCACTATCAAATCTTTCACGGGAGAATGAGGAACCAGGTCAAAGTACACTTGGTAACGAGATCATATGATGATAAGAGATTCAAAATGCAGCTTGCATTCAAAAACGTGACAACTAAATCGCTTCACCCGCTTAACCAGCCGCCAAAAGGCTACTTTTAGGCACCAGCCAGAAGCCGTTCAAAGTAAGCTAGCAGCAAGGCCCAAGATATTTTCGTCCACATCTAAAATTACACTTCTATTTGTACTTATATACATTTATACTAGCATATAGTATAAAATACCAAGTATAGATATGTAATATCTACTCACTATGAGTAATATTAGTGTAATATATTCAACTGTTGTCAGTATAATATATATATGTATACCATATGATAAGCAATATCTACTGTTATATATGCTATTGTATATTACCATGTTAGTGCCTCAAACTGGGCGCCTAGTCCCTAGATGACCTAAGTGCCCGCCTAAGGCCTTTACGCCCAAATTAAGCCACTTCAAGGTTAATTAGCATAAATTAGGTGTGTATATGATCAAGTTGAGTCATTTTATGGATGAAATGGGTCCAATTTATCCCAAATGAGGTCAGATTAGGGTAAAATGAGGTCTGATTTGGGAAAAACATGCCTGTTTTGGGGGAATAGGTCTGATTTGGCCATGCAAAGACTCATTTAGATTAATCTAGGGTAATTAGAGCTAGTTAGGTTTTATAGGTATGGAAAATTAGATTTGATTTTAGGCCAAACTATGTCAAAATTAAGCAGATTAGGACTGATTCGGGGAAAACAATTCTCATTTGGGGGAAATGGGTCTGATTTGGTGAGATTAGGTCTGACTTGGGAAAATTAGATCTTGTTAAAGTCAACATAGGGAAAATTTGGGGAATTTAGGTCTAATTGGGTCATAATGTGCAAAATTAGGTTTCATTTAGGCCAAATCATGTCAAATTTGGGCAGATTAGGTCTAATTTGAAGAAAACAAGTATGATTTTGGGGGAAGCAGTTCCAACTTGCAAAACTTAGGTCTGATTAGGCCAAATTAGGACTCATCTAAGTTAACATATGAAAAAATTAGGGAAATTGGGTTTGATTATGTCATATTATACAAAATTAGGTCCGGTTTAGGCCAAATTAGGGTAAACTAGGTCAAATTAGATCAAATTGGATCAAATGAGTTCAAATTAGGGCCAATCAGTTCTATTTTAGGCAATGTTAGGTGTGATTTAGCCTATATTCTATGTAATAATATGATTATTTAGTATTTATATATATGAAATATGAATGTAAATATAAAAAATTCATCATTTTTTATAAAAAAAATCAAACGCCTAAGTCATGGGCGCCCGCCTAGGCGCCCCCTCAAGAATGCCTAGCGCGTGGCCACCTTAACAACCATGATTAGCAGTATACTAATGTAAATTACTGTCTCATCCGCTATTGTTGCATACCTACAACTCGACATTACATTATTAACATTATTGCATTATGGAATCAAATTGCATATAATTGTTTTTGTACTAGGTTGTACATTTGTATTATTCATGTTATTGTTGTAACATTATCAAATATTTGACTGTAAGTTTGTAAAAGAAAGTACTTTTATATTACCTACAATAGTATTGCGGTATCACTGCTACGATATGCAATATATTGTTTTACTCACGACTATATTATGCTATGAACTACTTTTATGTTACTGTAAAAGATATTCATGTATATCACCAGGTGCACCACATTAATATTGCTAACTTGATTAGCAATAAATTGTACACTATTACATGAGTTTAGATATGTGTAGAAGCTCAAAAATATATGATTATATATGTTTATGTGTAATTATTTATAAATATGCAAAAACTAGAGCATCCTCTTTTTAAAAAAAAAAGTGCCCGCCTGATACTTACTTTCAGAATTTATGTTCTTCCATTAATTTCAATTTGACTGAAAGTGAGATTATCATAAGTAGGACAGCTTACAGAAACCATCTCCCCATGTTCATTTATATGTTGATAAGTTAAGATTTTGTCATGATAAGTTGATGAATGCAGTTTTAGCAGCATTGAATATGTCACTAATCACAATTACGTGGACACTAACTGTGACCTTACAGTATACTGAGACAATACCATGATAAGCAATTGCAAGGTATGTTCTAGAATCAAAATGCAGATAAAGAAAGCTAAAATATAGGTAGCTGTCCGCAAGCTCTATAAATATTTAAATTACATTAATCTGTCTGGATAATAGACTTTATGCAGATACGCAACTTATAATTCATAATGAATTCATCAGAGCATACCAAAATAAAATAAGTATGAAAAGAAGTTCTATTGAAAGATGACGCTTTTATCAGAATTACAGAGAGTAGACATTCACAGGTTCCTTGATATTTACCTGTTCCTAGTTGCAAAAGAAAATCAACTGTGGCAGACTTAAGGATTTCAATGTTCGGACACAAAGCATAGTATGTCATCTGTAAAAGATCAAGATCTATTAAGAATACTGCAATATTATATTACGAAAAAAAGTTGATATCACATATTGACCCCAAAAAATAGAAAAAATAAAAGATAATTGAAGTTCGAACTTGAAGTACTAAATACTGCATTCAACATCAATAATATACAATTCAACAGACTCAAATCACAGAGGAAAGGATCTCTTAGGACAGGTTCCATAAACTTTTACACCTTATAGAAAATTGTTAGATGTGATAAGGTGTTCACAATGGATAAAACTAAGGCAACCCTCATTAGACAGCACTAGCAGCTTCAGGGTGTCATTGAGGAGCGATCAAGATGCAAAGGCCACAAATTTGGGGGGAGAATGGCAACGAAAGATCTTTGCATCTCCAATGCAATATGAGTTTAGAGGACATTCTATTGCATCTCCAATAAAACATGAGTGTAGAGAACATTCTGCCACACTATGCACGGTCACAGTGACAGGAGGCACAGACCTGAGAGCGTGTTCAGGACCAACTGGATGCGCAAAGAAGTCTGCGCAATCCATGGATGGCATAAAGAGACAAATCTTTGAATTCTTATTTCTACAGAACAAAAGCAATAAGTGAATATTCAATGGTTTGGTTGGGTAGGAACAGAAGTAGGGATTCTTATTTCTGAAGAGTAGGCTGCGGAGTCTACTTTCCCTGGGTGAACAGCATATACTGCAGCCAGAACGTCTAATAGCCAGTGGAGGACGGCTTGAGTGGCAGGAAAGCTTGCAGCTCGAGGGTTTGGGTCTCCTGGTGATAGTTAAAAGTCCACGTGCATGGGCATATTCCTGATTATGCGACAGAATTGGACTCTGTAGTAAGTGTCCAGGGCATATACGATAAGTAGCCAAGGAGGTTGTGCCTGTTGTTATCTTTTGATGATATACATATTTTGAGGCCGGAATACTCTTTCTAGTGTATCAGTGGCGTTGAATGCTTTGCACACACACACACCACACACA